>SMDT01001267.1:0-100921 GCA_005392925.1 Aquilaria sinensis
GAAATATATAATGACTAATACAATTTAATCATACTCCATTTGTCCCAAAATGAAAATGGCATATTTTATTCTGAGTAATCCAAAAACTTTGCAATATCTCTATATTTAGTAAATTACTTTATCATATTACCCATCAAACTATCACTTAAGCAACCATTTTTTCAATCTTTCTAGATTTACGTGTAAAATGTGAAGAGTACAATTGGAAATACCTCACAATTTTTTCTTTTTTCTTAATCTTTGTGGCAAACCCAAATATTTCATGTAAAATAGGATGGATGAAGTATTATACTATAAGTAATCTTTCATTGTTACAATCCTCTAGGTAGCGGACCTTTAGGATCAGGTAAGACTTGTTAAATAAGTTAAAGTCCCTAGTTCAATGCCTTAATTAGTTTGAATAACCAAATCAAGCAAGTCTATTAAGGGTTAGATGGTTCCTAGGTTATTATGGCACGTGTCACTAGGGGTAAAATGCTCATTTGCACTCCGAGGTAATAAGTTTGGTTTTCAAGCTCATAGGTTGTTCAAGTGGACTAAGTGACCAGAAAGCAAAGTTTGGGAAAAATTTGCTAAAGCTGGAGTTACGATTTGAGCATGGGGTTCTTTTGCAAAAGCTAAAGAAGTTGTGGGATTAAATGAAGAATGAGGCTTTTTATGCCAATTTGGGACATTTGGGACTTCACTGTTCATCATCCCTAACTTGCAAACTCGAAGGTCTCCCTCTCCTCTCAAATTTTATGGCCAAATCTCACCCAAATCATCAGTTATTGAAGGAAATCAAAGTCTCATGAGGTACCCATGCAAGAAAGGGCTTGTTTTTGCATGGTTTTGGTGTGAAGGCTCTTGGAGGGCATTTTTCTTGCTTGGAGGAGCTTAGGTAGCTTTTTCCTAGTTAATCCTTAGTTGTTCTTTGTTTTTTAACATAGTATGAGCTTGGGTCTAGTGAGAATGAGTTTGAATTAGTGCCTTATGTGTTGATATTGCGTGGAACCATAGGAACCTTAGTGGAACCCAATTGCTTGGTGTGGATGCTTAATCTTGCAAGCTTTGTGTCAATTGAGGTAAAGGATTTAGTTTTCATACTCAATTGGTGCAATACTTGGATTGATTACTTATGATTTCAAGTAGATTTAGAGATATGCATTGTTATGGTGAGATATGGCTTGTGATGGATTAGTTTGGATTAAGCACTTGTGTGGAGCATCTGGACACTTGATGCTTGGTTAGGTTAGCATGTTTATGGCCTATTATAGTAGTTCTGAGAATTTGGAGCTTGGCAAGGCTTGGTATGAAGGTTTGGGTGGCTTAGGATGACCCCAAACATGCTATAGAACAAGTTTGGTACCCCAGGAATCCGAGAGCAATGGCTTGTGGCACCGTGTCGCCAAGACCCCAAAAACATTAACATGCTGTAGTGTTTTTGTCATAACATTTTGATCGGGTATTTAATTGAGGCGATTCTAGATTCCACGCAAAGCTAAAAGGAAGGGCTATAATTTCATGCTTTCACCTAAGCTTGAATCAACCTAGGTTTAAATGTATTTTGCTTCAAAGTTAGGGGCTAATAGGTGCTTAAGGGCCATTGGGGTGGAAGGCGACCAATGGTACCTTAGTACCCCTCATACTTCCTCAAAGCACTGGTTTGTTAATCAAGTTTTCTAGGGTACAAAGAAACCACGAAGGAAAGTGACATGGAAGGACATTTGAGCACAAAATAAGGCCATTAGGATGATTAAGGGTTTAGCACCATTGGTAGTCTAGTTGGAGCCTTAGAGCTTAATACAACAATAAAAAACCCTAGTGTACATGAGGGGGTTTTTTGGAACCTAGCAAATTGAGTCAATCCGTAGGAAATCTACCATAATAATGTGAACCAATGTAATGGTGGATAGTTAAGCACCATGGATGAAGGCTTAATGCACTTATGGCCTAGCCAAAGTGTGACATAAGGTACAAATGAAAGCTTAGTGCATCCTTGGTAGGTTAAATGGGCGAGGCCTAGTACCTTGGTGATCTAGGCAAGCTTATTAGCTCAAGACACCAAGTGAGAGCCTAGTGCACTTAGTTGGGTGGAGGCTTAGCGAGATAGCGGCTTAGTGACATAGCGGCCTAGCTGAGCCAATGACTCGAGGCTCTATGTGAGAGCATAGTACACCTAGTGAGTTCTTTGGACTTCAAGCAAAGAGTAGCTACCATATTCACCTGTACAACAACAAAATGAAGGTTATTTAGTGAGCTTAGCTCACTAGGATGTTAGCAAGCCAACACTTGCTAGGAGCGAGTTAAGGGCTAATTCTCACTAGGCATGAGGTGACATTTGTATGAGGATTAGGAAGAAGTAAGTCCCAAGAGACTCAAATATATGTGCATATTTAGGCCTTAGACTACACAAGGCCCACAGTAGATTACATATACTATGTATATATGTGTGTCCTTAGGTTTTTGTTTACAGGTTTTATTTTTCTTTACAAGTACCCAAATCCTTTATTGGGAATCTTTGGATTCTCACTCCTTTTAATGTTGTCGTGCAAATATTGTCTGTAAGGTGCTGGTAACCGTAGAAGGTTGCTAAGCTAGTATTTTACGTACAAGTAAACCACCTGGTCAATCATTTATAGATTCTAGTTTTACTGGTTAAGTTGTTTGTGGTAACTATACTTGTCTTGCAGACTTGCAAAGGCTAATGGCACAAGGATGGACATAGTGGACCATGGATCTCAGTTTTAGTCTTTTGGTACACGTATGTATATTAGTTTAGCCTTTAATGTTTTTAAGTTGAGTTGTATTTTAGTTGCTTTTGGGCATGTGCATAGTTTTTACTTATGTAATGATGCACATGTGCAATTTTTACTATAGTAAATACACTTATGTTTTATGTTTTGGCTTGTGTTTTAATTATGTTTTAATAAATTACGTGCAACATTTTATCTTCTTTTTATGCTTATTACTTGAAGTCGAAGCAAGTGCATACAAAGTGCATTTTAGTTTAATAACTAGATGCATGAAAGGTTTTAAAATGGGACAAGTAAATAGCTAGCCAACTACAACTACTATGGAAAGTTCCGTAGTCTTTTTGGGAGGACCCCATTCGGGATAGGGTCACTACATTCAATATATACAACAATCAACCAGGCAGATGAGTCTCTGGTTTCTTTGTTTCTCTTCAAAGACATGAATGAGTAGGTCACTTTAGTTTAGTTCAAGGCATGGTTTCCATCTTCGTGCTTGGTTGTGAGAAATCAATTTGCTTATTTGTAATACTTAATTTCAAGTACTTACTTCTTTTGTGATTTTGATTTATTGTAATTGATTTTCTTGTTTTCGCTTATTAGATTATTGGTTCTAAGATTGCACTTTTTCTTTTTCTTTTCTTTTAAACCATTTTGGTGTTAGGAATTAGATTTAGAAGTAATTGAATTGACTGAAATTTCTTTCTATTTCTTAATAGGTCATGTGAGAAAAAGTAAGAAAAAGTAAGACAAGTTAAATCGTTTTAACATTTAGATGGTTACTTGGAATAAAATTATCATTCATTGTTTTTTATGCTAATGATTAGTCAATTAGAGATTGCTTTTCAAAATCTAGTTGCTCAAAATTAAGATATTAATTTGAAAGCTTCTTTGGATTAGTTTCACTACTGAACACTCAAACTTTTTGTTAGCTCAAATTGAAGAATTCTTTTGCTTTGATGTTTAATTGTATTGTTGAAAGGGATAATCAACCCTAAATCGAGTGTTTTAGTATTAGATAATTTCATTTTTATTTAGAGTGTAGTTTATTTTATAACTTGGTTGAAAAAAACCCTAATAGTTTTCTATCTAGAAGTTTACAGTTAATAATTTTCCTTGAGATTCAAACTTGTTATTAGTTGCGTTACTTCAAAACGAATTATTTATTCTGAGTTGTTAGTAAGATTAAAATTATTTTTTGCTATTTCGACAATTGAATAACACTACAATATCAAAGGGGCTAAAATGTAATTTTTCTAGTTTGAGATTGCAAAATTCTTGAACCAAAGAAATGACATTAAGAAAATTGAGGCACATGATCAACACAGTGCGCCGGGGGCAGGGGGAGTTGGGAGGGGGCTTAAGTGCACCATTTTATCAAATTTGAGGAGTGAGTTGTAGTATGTTCATATCCAGGGGTTAAGTGTTTGGGTCAACCGAGTTTGGGGACAAAAAATGTCTTTAGGCCTTTGCAATTTTAAAAGACTCAAATTATAATTTTAATTTATTTTTTTGTGTAAATTTTTTGAAGGTTTTTTCATTTAATCTTAGTAAAGTTATTCTAACGTTATTTTTATATTAAAATGCTTAAGTGAAACCCCCATAATCCAAAATCTTGGCTCTGCCCTTTATTTTACTAAGTTGAGTCTTGGGAGTCCTCCCTAGGAACATACACCCAGAAGCCTCTAACAATGTTTATTGTCTTCTTTGCAGGCCTTTCGAAAAATCAAGTCTCCAGCTTGTGAGTAATTAACATTTAGGCTATTAATTTGCAACCGAGTGTGTAATGAATGAATACGTTGGGTCGTCATTTCATTGTTAATGACGTAATTATTATTTTTTTCTTTCTTTTTCATGTTCAAGATTGCAAAATTAATTCCATCGAGTTTACACCTGTCGAAGTCGTTGAATTTTGTGAAGAAAAGACTTGAACCAACTTGACGCAGATTCAAGGCTGGGGACTGGATAGCACAATAAACAAAATGTTGGGACAATTGGTTCATCTGCCGAACAACAACCATGTTGGAATTGGACAAACTCGAATGTCACAAACCAATTCTCATTTCAACGAGAGCATGCTAACACAACTGCTGAAACAACAATTCAACGGGGTCGGATTTTCCAACCGCAGCAAAGGAAAATCCCAAAACCTTCAACAGACAAGAACCTTTCTTTTAGCCTACTTTCACAGGGCCTTGGAACAATTTACGCGGATTTGCCCCCTTGGTGCCGTCAAGGGCTGAAGCTCCGACAGCTTCCGCATTGCAGCCCCAAAATCCTGCTGGAAGAAAGAGGAATTCAAAGAACATTCATTCACCCAAAACAAAGATTCCTCCCCAGCAGTTAGCTGCTGATCAGAAAAAAGGATTCCTTTGCCACTGAGAAGACTACGATAATATGCCATGCCGAAATCAACTCCTTGCTGGTGATAGGACATGGCCATGCTCATTCCTCCAGAGTCAGGCATAGCGGACATAAATTTTTCAATGAGAGCCGGAGGAGCTGATGGTAACGCGGAGAAGGAAAATGGACGTACTGATGGGGCTGAGGACGGTATCACAGAAGGAGATTGAGTTGGCGCTGTAGTCGGGAAGCTCACATTACATTTTGATCTCATTAGGTGAAGAAATTCAGCATTTACTGTTGGGTCTGGCCTGCCGGTCCCAGAAAAGTTCATGAGACGGTCCTTGAAGAATCGACAATTAATCGACCCAATGCTATGAGAACCTGCAAGCAAATAAATGGACACAATACTTCTAATTTGCTTGCGCAAGAATGAAGAGAGAAATGGCTTTATGTGAATCATTCATGTTTTCATTTAGAGCTGGACAAGTAAGTCGAAAAGCTTTATTTGCATAAGGAATCTTCACAGAAGTCTATTTCAAGCAAGAGACTTCACTAATATACATCAAGTAAACTTGTACAATTTGCACAAACTACAGACCAAGGATTTCAGGGTAGTTGGAATCAATTATGTGAACAATGGAAACAGAGAGTGCCAAGTCTGGTTTCTAGCAAGGCTCTTTAGTTATAAAGTATACATTTCAGTTTGAGGATCTCATAAAACCCAACCATTGTAAGATAGTTTGTTACATTTAATTAGAATTACCAGAGCATCGCGGGTTGCTTAAACAAGAATATCGACACAAGACACAACACCAGGGCATGCTTGTTCAACCTCTGATTTTATTATATCTATTGCCTCAAAGCCCTTCAAGCTGCAATTAGGACCAGCAGTCTTTTCAGATTGATTTCCATCAGAAGCATCCAACAAGACGGAGGCGTCACAACCCTGCACGTTCGACCATGATTTGGTTAATCAATTCAAGGCATAACAGAGGGAACGATTTGGGAAAATCTATATAGCGTGAAACGCCTGGACAAAAGAAATCAAGGTCACATAACTCATCAGAACAGAATCAACTAAATCCCCGGTCAGATTATCGCTGAAATGAGAAAAAGAACTCCCAAACGAAACCAAACGAAGTCCAGGAAGAACGCATGCCAGAATCAAGAGAAATCGCCCCAAAAAAACAGTGAAATAGATCAACTATGCACCTAATATTGGAATCCAAGAGTAGACACACGAAGGAAAGGTAACACACATTCACAGCAGGGATTGACCAAGAAACAGAAACAATCGGGAAGAAAAACGCGAAGAAAAGAAGAGGAATCGACCTGAATGAAGCAATCGGGGAAGACAAGTCGCAAGAGAGCAGGAGCCACGCGAGGCCTCAGCACGAAGAGTTCCTCCACCACCGACCGGATGATATTTTCTTCGCCGGGGCAAGATTCGCCGTAGTAATTGGGTTGGAGGCCTTCCCCATCGCCTCCCGAAGAAAGAAGAATGGGCTGCTGGGAAGTGATTTTTCGAACCACCAGATCGGTGGTGTCGATCCAGGACGGAGAAGTTGCGAATGAGGCCTTCTGGATCGGCGATGAGATTTTCCAAGAGATGACGAGGCACAACAAGATCACAAGAACACTGAGAATCTTCATAGTCTCCATGTTTCCTTTTCTTCGTCTCTTTCTTTTCTTCTGGATGTGGGTTTAGAGAGGGAAATGAAGAGCTCAACCGAATTCGCAGCTTCCAGAGGAATGGTTTTAACGGGGAGATCACGCGATGGCGGGAAACTGCTTCTAAATGACGGAAATGCCCTTTTCTGGATAGGGATTAGGGATTATTCGGTTTTTCTCTTTCTTGTTTTTGTAACTTCTCTAATTTTTTTGTTTTTTCTTTTATCTTCGGAATAATAAAAATAAGAAAAACAGTCTGCTTCATGCACAATTGTTGAAACCTTTATTATCAAATCTTTTTGGAAATTATATCTCACTTTAATTTTTTTTACAAGGAATAATCATTAATATATCTAGAGCTGTAAGGGTTGAAGGAAGTATTATTGCCCAGTTGACAATGAATATCAACTAGGAAATTACATTTCATTGCAACATATGCGAAATTAGACATTACATATAAATCTTAGTCCCAATTAATTGCCAATTGCTTTTCCCAAATTTAAAGTCAGAAATGCACTAAGTTCGCTATAGCAATGCTTGATGTTGCAATAGAAAAGGAATAACCTCATAAACCATACCGCTACATGCATGATAAGGAGCAAAATCACAAGGAAAAATCTTCTAATGCCCTATGGAAAATAGCCCCTCGAGCCCAAAAATCAAGTGTCTGGGGGTGGGAATTGGAAGCACGGAAGAGAGCCATCACGTGAATATATATCTTTCCTTGACAATGGTAACATCTTATATCCATTGGATTAGGTTACCAAGTGTGAGCTGCCTCAACTTCAATGGCTCTTTGAGGAGCCTTTAGTTTTAATTTGAAGTAAGATGTTAAATTTTATTGATTTTCAAAGCAAAGTACTTCTATAGTCAATAAATATTTATGCTTTGCATTTACTTTAAGTCTTTCAAATTATTTAGTAACTTTACAATGAATTTTGAAAGAAATATGATCGTTCCTTTTACAAGTAAAGCATTAGATATTTATTTAATTTTTTAAAAAATTAAATGATGCTCTCTTATTGTTCAAGCTGAATTGCCTACAGATATACTAATGCTAAGTTTTTAAATAAAATAATTGAAACATAACAGAGTTTATAACGTATGAATAAAATAAAAAAAGTTGAAATCGGATCACTAGTAGGTAGTACTGCATTTAAGATAAGAAAGGAGAATGACGAAAAAAGAAAATAGTTTGCAATGAGTGACTCAAATTTTTGTCCCAATAATTTTCCTGTTGTAATGATATTATTTTATTTATTTTCCTTTCTAGATTTTTATTGGAATAGTAGGGTCCAATGAATAATTAACACTTAATTTTATGTACCTTTTGCTCATATTTTTTAAATAAAACTAGGATCCGTAGACACTACTTTGATCCACACACATCCTGACTTTGGAGGTTTAGGTGGTCGGTTAGGATGCATACCTAGATGGTTAGTGTTGTATTTGCAACAAAAGCAGTAATATATTCTTGGTTGTAAGAATAAAATAAGATCATTTTAGAATAAAACACTATTATCAAATTAGGCTTTAATTAACTCAAAGCTGGTTAAATATAAAAAATGTAGAAATTCTTAGTAAAATTAACTAAAAAACTCAAAAAGAAGAGAACATAAATCTATTAGTGAGTAAATTGCAACAAAATAAACTTGTAAGCTTTAGTGACCTATCTAAAAATGAAAGAAAAACATGAATACCTTTGATGAATAAAACAAGAAATTGGAAGGATGAAGTGCGGGTTTTACCAAGAGTTAGTCTAGCTTGCGTTTTTGGGCCAAATAAGCTCAAGCTCATCCAAATTCTGCACTGGGTTACATGAAACAAGTCAAACGATTATCGGATCAAGCCTGAGTTAGGTTCCATGACTCAAAATTTTATCCTCTCTTCAATCTTCATATCTTAGTGGCGGGGATAGTTATGGTTTTAGGGCTAGGTTGCTATAATAACATGCAGTGACCCTAGGATGATGATAAATGATAGTAGTGAAGGAGAATGAGGGATAGTATGGTGGACGAGAGTGGAGCTTATGAGTGTTGTAGTTGGGTTGGAGAGTGGAGAATGACGGCTGAGTAGTGGATGGAAGAAGTGAAGTTGGCTGGAGGATGGCATTGGCACAAAGTAAAGCATGAGGTTCTTTAGAGTGAGGTGGGAAAAGAATAGGACTGATACTAAAATATTTCCTTTTTTTTCCCTTGGGATTTATGTTTAGCTTTAGGTTTTGATATCCAGCCCCCCAATTTTGAAATTTTACTGCATACTTATAGGTATTCAAGTCTTTAAAGTAGAAGGAAAGAACTTTGTGCTAGAATCTTGATAAAATTGGAGAAAACCTTGAAAGTTTTGTCATTTGCCTCTTTAGTCCGTAATTTACTTTTATTTTCTGTTTTAGCCCAAACTATCATAGAGTTTTAAATTCAGGCCAAACATCTCATTTGGTGGAGGCAGTGAGGTTGCCTTGCAAGAGTGGCCTAATCATCTCATTTGATGGGGTGTTTCACTTTGCCTTGTGATAGTGGCTTGGCTATCTCAAAAATTGATGAAAGTAGTCAAGTTATCTCATTTGTAGTCGGGAGCATTCTTGTTGCTCAGAAATTCTTTAAAAGTAGTCTGATTTTCTCGGAAGCTTATGAGAATAGTTTGATTGTCTCAAAAGTTATTAAGAATAGTTTGACTGTCTCAAAGATTACTGAAAGCAGTGTAATTCTCTTGGAAGTTGATAGGAACGGTTTGGTTATCCTTAAGGTTATCGAGAATGGTCTTATTATCTCAAAGTTTAACAAGAACCTTTTTTTATCATATTAAACGTTGATGGAAGCAACCTGATTCTCCCTTAAGTTATTAAGAGTTGTCTGATCCCTTGAAGTTTACCATGAGTAATCTAATAGTCTTGGAGGTTGTTGGGAGTGGTTTGATTTGTCTTAAAAGTGTTTGGGAATGGTCTAATTTGTCTCAAATGTTTTCGAGAACAATTTGATTTATCTAGAAAGTTTTTTAGAATGGTCTGATTTACCCTGAAAGTTGACGTAAATGGTGTAATTCTTGAAAAATTAATGGGAACATACTCATATTCACCCCAAAAGTTACTGAGAATGGTCTAATTTGTCTTAGAAGTTTTTTAGATCAATCTGATTTTTCTTTGAACTTCGATGTAGGATCCTCCAGGGTCATGCTAGAAAGATTCTTATGGGTCAGGTGAGGAAAGATGGAAATTTCATAGGTCAAATGATAGATTATTGCATGCCAAGCAAGAAGGATTCTTTTGTGTCAAGTGAGATATAATGCAAAGCTCATGGGCTAAATGAAGGATTATTGTTGGTCAAGGGTGATGGTTGGTAAGGGCTTCACTTCCTTAGAATTTACGATGATTGAGGTACCAACTACAGGGCTAAGATAAGGATACAGAGATAGGTGCCTAACTTGTAGCACTTAAAAAATAAGTGCCCAACTAGTAGTGCTTAAATAGGGCTTTGAGGAAAAGTGCCTATTGATATAAGTTAAAGATGGGTTGCCTAGCTAGTATGGCTTAAAGATGGGTGCTTGCATGGGGGGTTGAAAAGTGAATTTCTATACAAAGAGGTTCGAGGCATGCCTATTGAAAGAGCTTTGAGGTAAACGTCTATTGCAAAACAGTTGTTTCATATTGAAAGGACTTTGAGATGAATGAGGTGGCATGATACAAGATATGCCCCTAAAATGAAACTAGACTTGAGGCATTTGACATCATCTAATTTTGAGATCCTCTTTCATTTTAGAGGTAATGGGCCCAATTCATAGAGCTTTATTGCTTGATCTCTCACGAAGCTGTCCTATAGGATGATGGCATCCACTATTGCCACCGCCAAGCTGTATCAAGTCCATTGATATTACAATTATGATGTTTTTGTGTATATTGATTTTGTTATTAATGGTAAAAATACTTGCATAAAAATGGTTTTTGTTTTAAAACTGTGACTTTCCGAATAATTGGGATGAAGTTAAATATATATATATATATACATACATACATACATACAACAAATTGGTCTCAAATAGCACTGAAACTTTCCCGTGTTTATTGATTGATTAGGCCCTTAAACTCTGATTTGGAATTGGAACCATAGAGCCGTCAAAAGTTTTGAAAAACAATTGACTTAGCCCTCAACGCAAATTAACTGGTTCTAATGTTCATCCAACACATTCTAACTGTGGATTAGAGATTTAGAGTGGCAATGGTTGTCAGAGATGGCCTGGATATCTGGATTTAATGTTTCGAAGCATAGTGTTATTTTGCTTGGAGTTAGAATCTTGATTGGCTACCCCGAAGCAAACCAGACCAAAAGTTGACAATATCTATGTTATTGGAAAATTTTTCTTTCGTTTCAAACGAAGCTTCATTTATTTTTCTTTCGTTATAGTTTATATTTCGTTTAGATTTCTGTCGGGTGCTGGACGGAAGAAGGGGAGAGTGGGGTGAGTAACTATAAATGCAAATTAAAAGCAACTTATTTTATCGATTCAAAAGACTAATTACGAAGTTAATTAATTGTTCTTTCTTTGATGTAACTGTATCACTACGTATGCAGAAGCTTAAAAGGAACTTATTTTATCGATTTAAAAGACTAATTACAAATTTAATTAATTGATGTAACTGTATCACATGTAAACAGAAGCTGATCGGGCACTAATTATTACTTATATCTGTCTATCTATCTAAATATGCCTGTCATGTATGTACAAGTCGAATCATTCAAGTGAGTTGGCTGCCGGGTAATCAATCATGGGCTACAATCGGTTGGGTGGCCGATCATTCCCCCTGTGGCGGCAATGATAGTAATTTCAGCGCACCCTAACCGGTGGGATCCTTGTGTTCTGGTCCAGTAGCCACCTGGGAGCTTTTCATCATAATCACCTTGCACCTCCAGGCGGAAGCGCCAGATGTGAGCGGCGAGAAGGTCAGCCACATCACAACTATCTTGCTGGGGCAATTCCACCGGCTGGAGGGCGGAGTTGATCAGAGTAGAGGCACGCGTCCCTTGGTGGAAGGCAGGCAATGTTGCCTCTGCAAGACGGATGGGGTCAGTGCAAGCAATGTCGAACCAGGTGAGGGAGGCAACAAGGTGGTTGTAGGAGAGAGGCGTGTGAGAGCTAGGGTTTGAGAAGTGGAAGGTCACGTCCCAGGTAATGTTGTAGGGTCTAACTCCGGCACCGGCGCTGAGGTTGGACTGGGAGAACGAGCGCAGGTCGACGGCGGGTGTGACCGGGAAAAGCAACGGGTAGAACAAGAGCATGAACGCCGACAACAAAACGCAGAACAGGAGACAAACTGTTACAATATCCAACACCCATCGCCAGCACAACTTCTTGGCTTCTCCATAATCATCTTCTTGTTTCAACGACTTTGGCTTCCCTCTGATATCATCATATGCTTCTGCCATATCTCGATCTCAATCTTCCCTTGCACAATAGAAGAGCCTTTACTTATTCTTAATTTTCTTGTGGTCTTGAGTTAGCTCTTGGTTATAATTTATAGGACTATGGATATGGAGTCCTATTAGTATTAGTAATTAACTTCCCCTGGGATTTGAATTTCTACTGGCTTCAGACTCCTGGTTGAATTCGGCCATCTTAATATATTAGCTTCTTCGACTAGGATTTGAATTTAGATTTGGATTCATTCCATTCCGTTCCATCTGCATGCACTAGTAATACGAATTAATTTCTTCTAGTTAATTATGGGGGCAACAATTTCTTCTTCTAGGTAATTTTGAGGACAGTAACCTATAATCTGTATTTACATACATTTTTGGCATTAATGATGAGGCTAAGCGGCAGAGAGACAGCAAGTTAGCTATGCCGCCATCTCATCGTCTCCCTCCCGTAACTCATCAAAATTTTTACTCCACCCGAAACCTTAATCGACTGATAAGAATTCCCCAGCACAAGAATAAAAAATGGGATTTGGATTTTCATATCAAAAACTTGTACTTCTTTCATTAATCATGTCCTCAATTTCTCTAGAAATTTATTCATCTGGTTGGTTTTCTTTATTTTCCAGTGTCAAACTAGACATTCCAAATCAAATTTCTAGAGTTTCGTTAGCAATATTCTCAATGGAAGACTTGAACGAAGATCGAGAAAGGAGTGAAACTGGTGGTGAAAGCATGAAGAGGAGCTTATTTGAGACAGCAAAAATTGTAGAACAATTGTAGGAAATGGCCATTTGCTATGAAAAATCATAGGACACGGCTACAGAAAATGTCTATGTTGGAAATAAGAACTGTAGAACAAGTGTAAGATTATCTGACAAATTTGTGATAGCCTTATATGTGATGGTTTTGAGATGATTTGGTCCTACGGTTTGTAACATTGTTTGTCCTATGGTTTTCTGACAGATGCTATTTTACGGTTTTGTTTTAACAAGTATCGCCTTACAATTTTCTTACACTTCTTATCTTTCCTTTTTTGACAACATACTACGGTTTTGTGATGTCCAAATTTTTTTTTTTTTTGGAAATATCAAATATATCTATATGTAGTATATTTTATATTAATGTTATATATGTGTATATATTAATATTATATATATTAAACTAATAAAATTCTACAAAAAAAAAAGTCAATTACAATTGACTAATATACTAAAACATTACTATTCTAATAAAATCAACTAGTAATAGCCAACCGGATGCAGAGTTGGGCTGATCATCGCCATCTTATCGAGTACTGCCATCGTCATCATTTAGAGTCAAGGTTGCGGTCCGAACTAAGCTATGATAGCTAATACAAATATGATACCATGCTAGATCTATCTGTTTAGAACAATGTTCACTGCAGCGTCAATGTCTAGTTGAGTGTTGTCAGCCCTCAGTCAGATTTCAAAAATAGTTCGTTCTTTTTTTTTTGCCCCTCCATTGTCCAGTGTCTATCCAAACCTTGTCAATCATCATTATAACTAGGGGTCATAGTCCTAATCAGCTAATGATACCCAGTTCGACTGATTGCCTTGAAAATGAACTAAGCCGAGCTGAATTGTAACTTGATCTTGTTTTGCTTGAAATATTTATTGAGTTTGATATTTTGTTCATGTTTGGATTAAAAATAATAAGATAGAGAAGTTGATGAGCTTTTAATAAATCAGTCTTGAGTCGAGCTCAAGCTATTCACTTAAATTAAGGGAAGAAGCTAAAATTGAGCTGAGCTAGTCAAGCAATAAGCAAATTGAGCTTTGTTTAAATTGTACATCAAACTCAAAATTTTGTTCATGCTTGGTTTATTAATTATTTGAATGAGCCACAAAGAGTTTTAAACCAAGCTGACCATAAGTTGTTTGTTCATTTTTCTCCATTATCAGCTAGTAGTTACTTTGCTTCCATTCTTTCATCTTAAATCACCTCAGACAAGCAATTGCTAAGAAATTGACAATAAATTTCATCTCTATGATTAGTAAGTTTTGAAATTTTCACTTCATTAGCTAAGTACTTTACAAAAAAATTGATTTTCATGAATAGATACATGGAAACATGGTATGATATTCTAAAATTGCCCAAATGAAAATGGTAAGTTAACAAAATTTTGTAAGCCTTAAGACTCACTTTGCCTATTTCAACAATTCTCTGAACTGGAATGTCAAATTTTTATATAAAATTTGACCTCAAACTTTGGACTCGGTTATCATTATTTAGCTAATGTCTTACTTTTATTATTATTTTTTTGTAGGTGTTAGGAGCTATTGGAGGCATGAGAAAGAAATAAAAACAATTAGAGCAAAAATGAGAAAACGTGACAACCAAAATAAGGCCAAGAAGATTGGTAAATTGCACACCCCTTTTGACCTTTTCCTAGAAGATTGAGGCTCTAGTTAAACCAAAAAAATTGTAGCCCTTTCTCTTGGCTTCACATAGGATTTTGAAATGCCTCAATAAGATATTTGTGCGTAAAAGCTATGGCTAAAATACTAAAAATGTCAAAGTTTTTGTAAAGGTGGCATTGTGGCACAAAGATTGGCACTGCAGCACCATAGTTATTTTAGTTCTACCCATTTCTTCCAATCTTAGTGCCTTTGCACTATTCCTGGCACTACAACAACCCTGGGGCCAAGAAATGTGTTCCCTACTCCCAATTTTGAATTCTAACATGTCATTGGTAGAGGGTTCTTATTTCTTTTGTGGTTGGTGACCAAAAAACACCTTATCACTTAGAAAAATTTAGAACTAGACATTCTTTCTCTCATTGTAAGCTACAGTAAAACTAGGTTCTCGCATCCATTCTTTAGACTTTAATCTTTTGTTGGACACTATTAGAGCTTACTTGGTGGAGGCTTGAAGTGCTCAAGGAGGCTTGTATGGAGACTTGGGAAATCAAGCTCTTGTGGTCATCTCGAATTTATTCTTTCCTTTTCTTTGTTGTTCTCCATGAATGTTATTTCTTCTATTTTCATGTTTATATTTAGTTTGAGGATGGAGTAGTTTTGCAAACATTTTCTATTGTTGTAGTTACTTGACATGGTTATGCTTAATGCATGAATTGTTATTTATCTTTGATTTTCCTCCATTGCTTGTTTACTATTTTCCTTGAGTTTGTTGTTGTGTTGATTGATTAAGGATCCTAGTCAATTGCATCATAGATTTCTTTTACACTCTTAAAAAATATTAAAAGGAATTGTAATTAGGAAAAGAGTGTAGTAATCAGGGGTTTGTTAGGAGTTTACTCTAGGACACTAGGTGAAGGTAAATTGAATTTATAATGCCTTTCTTAAACTAGCAATTCAGATGGGAGTCAACACTAGTTTAAGCTTGGGAGAGTGACCCTTAACGTGGGAAAGTGAGAGCCTAACTAAACCACTTCACCAATAACTAAACAAGTTAAATAGTGAAAACTATAAAAAGTGTGTCATCATTAATTCATTAGAAAACCCCCAATTTGCATAGTATTTATTATTCTTGTTTTAGTGGTAATTTAAGTAGTATTGCATAACTTAGTTTTATAATAAATAAATCCTCAGTTGTTATTTGTTTAGCTAAAGTGAATATTAAGGTAATGGTAATTGCAAAGTAATACACTTAAACCTCATGGGAACAATACTTACTCACCTTATCTACATATGTCCCGTGTGCTTGCTGATAGAGGTTTTAAAAGTTGACATCAAGTTTTTGTTGTCTTTGTCAAGGATTAATTGTATTAACCTGAGCAATATCATTGTTAAGAGATTAACTATAAGACTAAACCTTTATTTCTTTACTTATTTATTCCATTGTGCTTGGATTTTTCATTAGAATATACTGTTAGTGTATCACATATTCTCGAAGAACTAATTTGTTGCAACTAATAATAGAGATAGAAAGATATTGTAGAGAGCTTCATGCTAGATCACACTAAGGTGAATCTTGCTTCACTCCTACATCCATGGAAAATGGTGGAGACAATCTCACAGGTCTTGGAGGCCACAATGGATACAATGGTAGAAATTGAAGGAATGGTGATATGGACCATCAACATGGAGGGTGTCCAATGAATCCACAAAGGCCAATTAGAGACTATATTCAGGCCATTGATAACGGAAACCTATTCATGGATTGTTATGTTATAGCAAAATCTTTAGCTTAAATGCCTTAATTAGAGGTGAATTAGCAAATTCAATTAAGTTATGCAAGGGTTAGTTGGTTCCAAATGGTTTATGGCACTAAGTTTGCCTAAGAGCAAAATGACCATTTTACACCTTAGAGGGTCAAGACGAGTCTTGGTAGTAAAATGGTATTTTTTAAACTAAAAGCCCAAATTAGAAAAATTTACTAAAGTGTTTAATACGTAAGTTACTATTTAAGGAAGGGGTAAATTTATAAAATTTAATAAAGTTTGGGGGTTAAAGAGTTTTGTTGCTTTAGAAATGGTTAAAAGAGATGCGAGGTTGCTACTATTCACCCAATCTCTTGCTTCATTTATGTGTCTTCCAAAACCATCCTTAATTCCTAGCTCAAATATCTTCCAAATCAAGATTTCTTGGTGAGATTTGAAGGATTTCTTAGTGCCCATGGGAAGAAAAGCTTGTTTTACACTTGTTTTGTGCATTTGAAGCTTGTTAAGGGCATTTTAAAGCTTAGGTCTATTTGAATTCATGAGGTACTCTCTGTTCCTTGGAATTTCCTTGTTTCTTAAGTTTTGTTGGGTTTGAGTTAATTTGGTGTCATGAACCTTGTGGATGCTCGATTGAGCTAATTCATTTACAGTTTATTTAAGGAATTTATGATTCATGCTTATTAGTATCATTCATAGCTTCCTTGTAGTGGAATCCAGGTGAAATTGATGAATGAAATTAGTTCTCGATGAGGATGGTTATGGTGGACTAGTGTTGTTTCAATGGTTTGTGTGGTGTTTATGGAGATCATAAGCTTGGTTTAATGGATGTATTATGGCCTAGTGATGTTGTTCTACAGGTATGTGAAGTTGGGAGGAATTCCAAGCATGTTTGAGAAGGTTTGGAAGCCTTCAAAGTAGCTTAAGGCACCATTTTAGGGTGCAAGGGATCAGGCACTAAAGTTGTGGCCCTAAAAATCAAACCAACAGCCCCAGGGTTGCCTACAGTACCCGAGAGCACGAAAGCTACTGCCTTGGGAAATGGAAGCCATGGCCCTACGCACAAGGACCAAAAAAGTTGGCTTTTCATAAATAGGGGTTTCATGGGAGAGTCAAGGGAATGGTACCTAGTGTACCTAAGGATGAATGATGCCTAGTGCCCCAGGAATTTTAGAACTCTCCTAAGAGCTAGGAGTTTCCTTGAGTTTTGGTTGTTATAGGTATATCCATGGAGGAAACTAATTTAATTGGCCACAATAGCACACCATTAGTTGGGTGTAAGGTTTAGCACCATCGGAAGCCTAGTTAAGCTTTTGGGTTCAAGGTCCCAATGTGAGAACTTTAGTGAAGCTAGGTGGGTTACATTGAACCTAAAGATTATGAATCCAACAATAAAATATATAACTCCACAAGGGTGAACCAAATAATGGTGGATAGAAATGTGCCTTGAGTGAAGGTTTAGTGCACTTGTAGCCTAGGCAAGTTTACTTGAGGTGCAAATAAGAACCTAGTGCACTCTTGGTAAGGTTTTAAGGTGGAAGCTTAGCACAAAAGTGGCCTAGGCAAGCCTAAGGACTTGATGCACTATGTGGAGGCTTAGTACACTTAGCAAGTTCCTTAGAACTCAAGTAAGGTGCATCCATCATGTTCACCTATACAACAATCAAGGGAAGGCTAAAGTATGAGCTAAGCTTACTACGTCAATATGCTAAGGTTTGCTAGAAGCGAGTTAGAGGCCAAAGCTCACTAGACATGGAGTGAGGCCCATGGGAGGACTAGGTAAAAAATAAATCCAAAAAGACTGAAATGTTGTGCATATAGATTTAGCCTCATATTATTTCAGGCTCATAATAGATTGCATATTATACATATATGCGTGTCCTTAGGTGTTTCTTGTCGGTTGAAGAATCTTTTACTGTGAATTGTCAATTCTCACTCCCTTAGTCTTTATTTTGCAGATATGTACTCATAAAGCCAACAACCATTAAGGGTTGTTAAGCTAAGCTCACAAGCAAGAATTATGTTTATTTGAATCTTTATGATTCTAGTTGTAGTTTGCTTGTTAGTTATGTTCTAGTACTAACTACAGTTGTTGTTTGGCCAAAAAAGGCTTGTGAAGCACAAAGGAAGGCTTTTGCAACTTGCCATAAGGGGATTGATATAATGTGGGAGCTTAGTCATGGATTAATATGCTCATATTTATACATGTTTTCTATATACTTTTCCTTGATAATTGCTTGTCTTTTGATGTGTTTTTTATAGAATTTGGAGCTTAATCGGTTTATATTTTATTTTCAAGTATTATTTCAACTCTAGCTGGGTTAATAAGGGTTTTTGGAGCTGAATTACAAGTTTTGGAAAAAATTTGGAGTAAACATGACTTTAGACACACCCAAAATTAACATCCAACAAGCCTGTGTTTAGTGTCACACTCATGATCCAAACCGTGTTATTAAATGTTTGTGATTTTTACGTTCTAGAGGTGAAACACAACCTTGAACATGGTTGTGTCACAAACCATGTTTGCCTACTATTAGGCCTCGTTTGGTTCCTAGAATTACCCAGGATGGAATGAGTTTAATCTTGTTTTGTTGAGTGATCCTTCATTAGGTATGACTAAAAGATGAAATAAGACTTATCCTACCCTACCTTTTAATCCAACATACATGGGATTATTGCATCCCACAAAGAGTGAAGGATAAAGAGACATGGGATGGGATGACTTAAAAAAAACATGGGGCTGGCTAGAAAATAAGAAAAGACACTACATTACCTCAAAGGAACAACATTTGAACAAAGATGTTTGTGAGAGACAAACTCCATTGTTACAAACCAAGAAGCTTAAGATACACCACCATGGTTCGTCAGCTGATGACTCGATTTGAACTCTTTACCTGTTAGTTTCCTAGTGTTCCCAATTTTGTTGTTAGGAATTCGACTCAACCTGCCAATTTTGCCCAAATTGTTCTATTCTTTTCATTAGAGTTGTAAGTCTTAATTCCAGTCGTAATGCATCTTGTCATTTTGTCATTGGGGAAGAAAATATCTAAATTCTCAAGTATGTGTGTAGGGCTAACATTTTTTCTTTGGAAAAAAGAATACCAAAACGATACTCTGATTCATCTAGCTTTTTTTTTTCTATTAATTGTTTCCACTCACAATAAACATCTCAATTTTTTGTTTATCATTTTTACCATACATTAATTAGACTAAATACAATTTTATAGAATCAAGAAGACCTTAGTTTCATATTTAAGAAAGAAAATAAAAGAATTAAGGAACTAATTCCAAGTCCAAGTAAAAGGTTTTGGGTTTGTCCATATTTTCTAACAATATTAGGAATACATATGAAGTAATTTGATTGTAAATAAGTTTAATACTTTAATATAATATATAAATGTCTCAGTTTTCTATTTGTCTTTTTAACCCTACATTAATAACACTAAATACAATTTTATAGGATCAAAACACCCTTAGGTTTATATTTAAGAATGGAAATAAAAGAAGTGAAGAACTAAGTCCAAGTCCAAAAGCCACAATATTTAAGACTAATCCTTCCCCATGGCAATTTTGTCGTGCTTATTTGTTGTTTATATGTATATTGTTTTCAAGTTGTGCTTCTTAATTTGTTATTGGTTGTTGTTGTGTAGCTTGTAAAAGTGCGGGTCATTTGGTTGTTTACCGTGATATTGATGCCCTATTGATGGAATAGTTGGCTTGTTACTCAATTGCTAGTTTCTTGTCCATTTCTTATTATTTTGTTTTTGTTATGTTTTGACTGCTAAATGTTTGCATTTATCTTTGTTCAAGTCTAGTATTTAGTCCCAACTTGGATGATTTTCTTGGTGTAGGAATGGATAACTATGAGATAAATAGTGTGCTTGAACTTATTATTATGATCATGTTAATCGAACAAATGTGGATGCAGTGGGTTTCTATATTGGTTACAGCATTTGTTACAGTCTATAATACTGTAAGGCATTATGCCAACACAGTTTATTCAAATGATGTTTTAGCTAACAAGGAACATGTAAGAGTAGCACACTTAGACCGTCTACTTTATTATGATGACACAACATGCATTGAGCAACTTCAGATGAATAGGTGGACTTTTAAAAAACTATGTAAATTGCTTCATATTGAGGGCAAGTTAACATCAAATGAGGTTGTGTCAGTAGAGAAACAAGTTGCAATGTTTATTTATATTTTGGCCCCTTGTCCTGTAGGTAAGAATTGTGTTGATCAACGATGGAATGGTTCAAGGCATATACAATACTTATCTATTCAGTTAATACTAAAAAATCATTTTTTCTAATTATCAGATCATTATTGCATAAATTTTGGCTTTGTCTACATGTAGAATTGTCTTGGTGCATTAGATGGAACTCATATTAAAGTAAAAGTAGTAGCCTATTATATGACAAGATATCAAAATCAAAAGGGGAACGTAAGTGCAAATTTGTAAGGTGTGTGTGTAAGAGACATGCAATTCATTTTTGTACTATCGGGTTGGGAATGATTTGCATCAGATTCTAGGGTATTGTGTGATGTAGTTGCTAGGCCAAATGGATTCAAAGTACCTATTGGTAAGATTAATTCAACATATATATATCATATTGTTATTTTCTTTCTTATTTCATATCAAACATGTGTTTATTTACTATGTACATATATCTAGGATATTATTATCTTGTTGATGCTGGATACACAAATGGGCCAGGATTCCTTGCACCATATAGGGGATAAATATCATTTAAAAGAGTGGAGAAACAGACACACACCAACAAATGCAAAAGAACACTTCAACATATGTCACACACAAGCAAGAAGTGTGATTGAAAGGGCATTTGGGTCGCTTAAGCTTCGATGGCCATTCATAGAAGCCCTTCATACTACCCTATCAAAACCCACAACAAGATAATCATTGCATGTTCCCTTCTGCACAACTTTATTAGGAAAGAAATGCCCACTAATCCTTTTGAACAATTGTTAGATGAAAGTATTCCAGAAAATGACCTAGATCAACTAGATCATATTGAGTCAATAGAAACAGATAAAGAATGGACTGCTTGGAGAGATATTCTTGCAAATGAAATGCCGCACGAATGGATCAACAATAGGTGACAAGCTAAGGACATTTGTCTTTGATCATTTTATTTATCTTTCTTAAACTTTGATAGTTGTTTGTATTTCTTTGTTTGTGCCAAAATGTTGGAAAATGTTGCTTATTGTTTGTATTTGAATATTACAAACTAGTCTTGATTATTATTTTTCATTTTCTCCCATTCAAAATCAACGGGCAATTGTTGTTGAGTTTTTTTAATTGCTAAATTTTATTTTTATTTGCTTAATTTAAAAGTGCCATGAATTCCACTTTATATTTTTCTATTATTTTTAAATTGAAAGTCCATATCCATTATTTATGTCATTAGAATGTAGGTACAATCTACAACTAGCAAAAGGGGGCATAGAATTTGGACCAATGAAAAGATGCTCGCACTTCTTGAAGCATTAGAAAACATGCACACAGTGGTGGTATCACTTCTAATGGTAATTCAAAACCAGGTACAGTAAGCAAAATGGAATAAGAACTAGCAATAATGTTACCAAATTCAAGATTAAGGGTCGACCCTCATATAGTATCTATTGTGGAGGCTCTCAGAACACAAAATCACATTATGATAGAGTTGTTGTTTGTTAGTGGCTTCAGATGGAATGATGTCAGGAAATAAGCTGGATGTGATGGTGATGATGCATGGAATACTCATGCTCAGGTATATTATTATATCTTTGTTTAGAATATGATTATGTAGTTTTTCAAGTTTATATTTCTAACATACTTACTTTTTTATGCAGAGAGATAAAAAGGTAAGAAATTATAGGAACAAGTCATTTCCCTATTATGAGAGACTCTTAGGTATATTTGGGAATGACCATGCAAATGGTCAAGCATCAATTACTGTCGGAGATGTTAGTGATGAAAACAATAAGGAAGAGAAGGGACAAGATGGTGATGAAATTCATGTTAAAGAAAGGTCTGTTAATCAAGGCCTAAGTCTAGAGAGTCTGTTGGCATTCTTGTTAGGGGATAAGATTGCTGATGTCATGCCTAAGTCTAGAGAGTCTGTTGGCATTCTTGTTGAATCTATTGGCACCAACAAGAAAATATTTAAGGATCAAAGAGCTATTTGCAGTGAGCTTAAGAACATGGATTTGACTATTGAAAAGAAAGAAATTGCTACAAGGACAATGTTTGCCAATCCTCAAAATGTTCACTTATTTTAGGGCTTCAATGGAGAAGATATGCTAGCATGTGTGAAACACATAATATATGATAACTAATGCACTAGTATGTAATGTTTCATGATTAGTAGTTGTGTCATTTAACCTATGTATTTTGATTTTGGAGTAATGAACTTGCTTATTATTCTAAAAATAACACTTGGCTTATGATTGTTAAACTGTTATGGATGGATTATATGGTTTTTCCTTGGATGATATGATTGTTTGATGATGATTTTTCAATTTTAAAATAGAGTTCATATGTAGATCTTGTTCTAGCAAAATTTACTTTTTATTTGTCTTAGATATTGTACCAATTTTTTCCAAAAATTATCATAATTTGTAGCTCATATTTTATGATAATTTATTTGTTCAGGTTCATCACCCTTTTAGCACACTCATTTCTTTAAAATAGGTTACTATATGATGTATTTGTGCAAGTATTTCCAATAATTCACCAAAAAATTACCACAATCTTTCTTCAAGACAAAATTTATCATCCCATATGGCAATGAAAACAATACCAAAAAAAAAATAAATAAACTGTTTAAGAAGGTGGTGTGTGTATTGAGTTTTCTCAATGGAAAAGAAATGAAGAGGAGAAGAGGGAAAAAAAGGCAAAATTACACAGGAAAAAATTTAGTTTCATAAGAAAAGGCTGTCGGAGACAGTTAATCAACACTAATTAATTTTCATGAGATCAAATATTCCTTGGAGGGGAAGAAATTTGAAGATGGAGTCTTCGATTCTTAGTTTTTCTTTGTTTCTGTTGTGTTTGTTTTTCGGCATGATGAATTAATTTCCCTGCTGATACTTAGAAGTTATAATATTGTGATTATAATCACTTTTAGTTTTATATAATTATGGTTTCCTTATGATATACCCAATGTGCTTTGTGCATTGATTAACAATAGTTAGCCTGTTAATTCAATGTTGGATGATGAACATATGCATATAGTATTCAGTATGTTTGTTGTGGATTGCTCCTGGATAGAAGTGATATTAACTAGTCACAAGTAATAGACTCGGCAAAGTGCCTTCGAGCTAAGGTAAAACCTAGTAGTTAGAACTAGTAGTGCATTCTTAGGAAGTGTGGTAAAACTAGCCACCCTATCACCGACTTAAGAATTAGGGTTAGTGAATGGGAGTAATAAAAAGCTAGTCTACTTTAGGTAGTACTCCACGGTCCAAGTTAACTATATGCCGGTTAAACAAAAGTAAGAATGATGCAATGGATTTCTAAAGGGATTTGAACATCTAAGTATGACATATCTTGATTGTTGATTGTTTGATTGTTTTTTGCCACCAATAATTAATTGTTTGATTTTTTTACTACATTAGTTGAATTATTTCATAGTTAATTATTAAACAAACCCACTTAATTGTCGGTTAGATAACAAAGAAAGGTTAAGTACGGTAAACAACTCCATTCCATAGGGAAAACAATCTTGATACTTGTTACTACTATACTTTGATGATAAGGGCACTTGTCTATGAGTTCACATATTTATAAGTATAAAATGATTTGACACATCTACATTAATAATTAGTTTAGTGAGAAAAGTTTATGAAGTACAAACATGTCAAGTTTTTGGCGCCATTCCCAGAGGACATTTATTGAGATTGCTACTTGATAGATTGATCCTTTTTAATCTAGCAATTTATTTATTACAGTATTTTTCTCTTCAATTTTAGTTTATTCTTAGTTCACTGATTTCTTGTTCTTTTCTTGTAGGAGAATTAATGTATGACTCGTAGCCAACCTGGTGAAGTGGTGAATGCCAATCTAGAAATTGAAAGAACTTTAAGGAAACTTCATTTTACAAAGAGCAATGAGTCACAGTCACTACATGCTAAAGTAGAACAACAAGGAGAAAATCTAGAAAAGTTAATGATGGAAGATCATAATCAAGCAAGTACTATGTTTGAATATATGACTCTTTCTCTTAAAAAAATGAAATTCAGTATCGTCAGGCCTACTGTCAATGCCAACAATTGGAGATCAAGCCAAATATTATTCAAATGATGTAGAATTTTGTTCAATTTAACAATTTGGTATATGAGAATCCTAATACTCACATTGCTTGTTTGCTAGAAATTTGTGATACATTCAGAATTAATAAATCCAGTGAAGATAGCATTCAATTGAGACTATTTCCATTCTTGTTGAAAGGAAGAGCAAAGCAATAGGTGACTGCATTTCCAAGAAGTTCTATTGCCAATTGGAGTGCTCTTGCCGAGAAGTTCTTATTGAAGTATTTTCCTCCAGCTAAGGCTGTAAAGTTCCGTAATTATATTTCTGCTTTTAGTCGGATAGATTTTTGTGACATTTTATGAAACTTAGGAAAGATTCAAGGGCTTGTTAAAAATGTGTTCACATCATGGAGTACCTACATAGATACAAGTGCAAACATTCTATAACAGTTTGAATTATGCTTCCAAGTAAATAATTGATGCAGCAACTGGTGTTACTATAAATAATAAGACATCTAAAGTAGCACAGGATTTGATCGAAAAAGTGGCTACAAACAATTATCAATGGCAATCATCATCCAGGATTAAACCAAGTAGACCAGTTGTAGTGCAGAATTTTGATGCTTATTTGGCATTGGCAAATCAAGTCAAAGCTGTGATGAAATGGTTTAGAAATTTTTTTGCTAGTCAAAAGCAAGCTGTAGTGATGCTATGTGCATTGTGTGGAGAAGGATATTCAAGTTACAATCACCAGATGCAAAATTGGATGAGAAAAACTAAACAAGTGGATTTTGTTAGGAATCCACCGAGGCCGCAGAACAATTCATATAGCAACACCTATAATCTGGAAAGGAAAAACTATCTTAATTTTTCTTAGAGTAATCAAAGGCAATAACAATTGCCTAATTTTCAGCCTAGACCGCACACTACTAAAAATAGGCTATTTTCTGACTTTCCAATGGCCACACATTGGAAAATCCAATTTTCCAATATGAAGTAGTTAAAAACTAGCACATTTGCAAACCATGCATTGGAAAAAAATTCCATCAGTCAAAGGGTTGGCGATTGGTATTACCAACGGTCAAGCGGTTGGAATATGATCTGTTCGAAATTTCCAATGACGAAACCTTGTAGAATTTTTTTGTAATGGTCAAGCGGTTTTGCAACGGTTAAAGCTGTTGAAATTGGGAATATGTCAATGGCTTAGCCAATGAAAAATATCAACAACTTTAGTCGATGGAAATACATCAACAGCTCAAGCCGATGGAAATTCCCAATGGCCAAGCCGTTGGAAAACCATTTTAGAGAGTAAAAAATATATTTATTTGAAATTCGGTGAAAGTGCAGTCAAATGGAAGTAACGTTACCAAATAATATTATTACACCTTATAATTTCTGATAATATATTTTGTATTTTATATAACTACACCTGATAATATATTATTTTATATTATTACACCTGATAATATAAAAATATTTAATAAAATCATATTCTATATTATCACAAAAATTCAAAATTCAAAATCACAACTAATTCGATCGGCACAATCACAACTAATCAGATCCAAAATTACAACAATCACAACATATCCAAAATCACAACAGTCTAACAAATCCAAAATCATATCTGCGCACCTAATTTGAAATAGTCACCGCCTCATCCGCTGTTTCTTTCGGCGATTTTGTTGCTTCAAACGGCCGGCTAGGAAGGCGAGGAGAGTTGGTTGAGTGACGAGTGAGGAAGCCGAGGAAGCTAAGGAGGCTGAGCGAGGAAGCGATGGAGACCGCGCAAGGATAATGAGAAGGATGGCGGGTAAAACTGTGAAGACGATGGGGAGGACGGCGAGCGAAGGCGTTGGGGAGGATGGTGAGCAAGGACTACGAGGAGGACGGCAAGCGAGGAAGCCACGCAAGGTCGGACAAGGATGACAGGAGGCTGAGGAGGGCGAGGAGGCTGAGTACACTGAGGACGACTGAGTGGGCCGAGGCGGGTGAGGCGGGTAAGGTGTGCGAGGGCGAGGAGGGTGAAAGATGAGAGAAACAGATAACTAATTAATAACTGAACACCCATTTAAATTTGAGATTGATCCCTAAACCCAATTAAATGAAAACACTACTAATTTCAAACAAAATATTTTAACACTAGTATTATGTATATGATGTGTGTGTGTGTGTGTGTATGTATGTATGTATATATATATATATGTATGTACGTAAAATATACTATCAATATGTGCAATTGATTAGTTTCATAACAAACAGTTACCATTATTTGACAGAAAATTATACTCTCTTTTTTCATCGATTAAAAATTACTGCTTTAATATATATGGCAGAATATTTATATAATAAAAAATCTAAATTAATCTACATAAATATAACCTACTCCTGAAACTCTAACTGAAATTTTGAAACAAAATATTTTAAAAATATTACTTTAGCTTCTAAAATTGTCAATTTTTTTTGAATCTCCCCATTTTCCAATGGCTATTCACATTGAAAATTTCTATTGGAAACTGAAATTTTGAAACTCATAACAGTTTGGTAGTTGAAAATTTTCTAACGACCTATCGTATTGGAAATTTCCAATGGCTAGGACTTTGAAAAATATGGTGTTTGAAGTTTCTAACGTTTAGCCATTGGAAAATAGTCTCCTTCTTTTCGAATGGCTCTTCACTTTAAAAATTTCCAATTGGTTAGCAATTGGAATTTAGGCCATCGAAAAATGCATGGTTTTTAGTAATGGCAACAAGAAAAAAAGTGGACTGTAGAAGAGTTGATACCAAAGCACATGTAACATTTTGATGCTCAGATTGATGCCACTACATGGAAATTAAAGAATATGAGAGCAAGTATGCACTATTTCAAGACTCAACTTGGTCAACTTGCTAAGATGCTTTCAGAAAGGGTGCTTTACCGGCCAAGGCTGAACCAAACCCAAGGGGAGCTTATAATTCATTCTTCTGTCAAAAGGTGGATGGTCATGCAAATGTCAAGGTCTAGGAGAGGAAGGAGGAGCCCCCTTGAGTCATCAAAGGAAACATCCAATTGAAGTCATTAAACCAAGCACTCTTTGGGAGGCAACCCAAGCATTGGAATTTTCTTTATCTTTCTTTTCTATTCAGTCGTATTCTCTATTTTAAGATTTCTTGTTAGTAATTTGATAACTTTTGATTGACCTATAACTCCATAATGTGTGCTTTTATGCAGGAATTAGGGTCATTTTGGAAGAAACTTTCATGCAAAAAGGGGAGAAAATGTTACAGTTAAATTTGAGTAAGTTTGCAAATTTTTTAGGATATAGACCTCAGACAAGCCCATGTTCAGGGCCATGTCAATTGACATAGTCTCAAACATAGCCATGTTTGCATCGAACAACTGATTTTTCAAAGGAATTTGTAATCTTAGTTACAATAGTCAAACATGATCTATTTCATGACCATGTTCATAGGCATGTTCCATAAACACGATTTTTGTTATGCCCATGTTTATACTGGTGTTCATTAAAAGTTGAAAATTCCAGAGATTAAACATATTTGGAGACACGACCATCTTTTAAAATGTGTTCACTAAACATGATTCTATTCACACCCATGTTCAACAACGTGTTATCATTTTGTTTCAAAAGTTTTGAACTCCAGACTTTAAACAGGTTCTTTACACGGCTATGTTGTAAAGTGTGTTTACCTAACGCAATCAGTTACATGCCCATGTTATAACTTGTGTTAGTCCTCTATTGTTAAAAAGAAATTGAATTCTAGATGCCAAACATGGTCTCAATCATGCCCGTGTCTGAAAGCATGTTTAACCAACACCATCAGTATGACACCCATGTTGTAACCCGTGTTTCAGCTCTGTGTTTTAAAATTTTTAAGGTTCAGAAATTGAACACGATCCATATCACAACCATGTTATTAAGCATGTTCAAGAATTTTTAGTGAACACATTCATAAACATGCATGTGTAATGTTTTTCCACCATCAGATGACCTCATATCACATCTGTTCACTTCCCCAGTTGGCACAAAACACTTGCAAACTTCTTCCCCAAGCCCTCAAATGTAAACCTTAGCTTCCTTACATCCCGACCAAGGTTTTCCACCGTCAGAGGACCTTGTTTATATTCTAGATTGTTGATTTCCTTCATCTTTTCACTTATCTCTCTATCAAGGTAACTTTCTTTCTTTATGTTTATTTGAGTTTTATGGATGAGTTGGTTAATTCATTACAATGGGTACAAGTTATTTGAGGTATGAAATTAATTTTTCATTCCCATTGAAGTTAGCTTTGGGTTAATAGCATGATTTGTGAATTTGGATAATCTTGATTGCTTTGATTGGAAGTTAGAAAGTTAGGTTGGAATGGTTTGTAGAATTGATGAATTTCTTAATATGCATTGTTGATTTCATAAATTGGACCTAAATTGATCGTTGGATGGTAATTTGATTGCTTGAAATTGCTTGCTCTTATCCTTTGGATTGAAATTTGAATGTTCTAGGGCTTGGTAGTCTTTTGGTGTGGTAGTTAATTAAGTTACTTGAACTACAAGAAAGAGCATGAATATGAAATTAGCTAATTTGATTTCCTTGAATTGTTACACATTTAACTTTGGTTATTAAGCCTGATCACCTTAATTCCTAGGTTGAATTAAGTTATGCTATACAAGGGGATTTCAAATTAATTTTCTTTTGAAGCTCTAATTCCCTTAAGTACAAATTGTTATTATTGGATTTGAGAATTAATTTTGTGCTGGGAAATATTTTTTTCTTTTTTCAAGATGGTGAAGTGCCCAGGAAAGTTGCCAATCTGCACCAAGAAGTCAGCCAAGCAACTGAAGAAGTCTAACCTACTTTTCGAGTTCAAGGTGTATTATTAGCTTAAGAGGTTTGAAAGGCTTATGGAGAAGCCTCTAGCTACTAGTTGGAACATTGACTGGGACACTCTCATGCATTTAGGGTTGATTGATGAAGTCTGAGCACTAATGCACTTCAATGGATGGCCATCAGCCTTTGATTGTCTAGAGCTCGTCCATAGTGAGTTGATTATTCAGATCTTGAGTACCCTGAAGTTTGACACGAAGAACATTAGCTGGACCAGGGATGATGAAGTATAGTTCAGATTGGGTAAGATAAATTACTTGATAAGTATTAGTGAGTTGGGGTGGTTATGCAGTTTCTACACCCAGGAGCACCTTGAGATAAATGAGCACAAGAGTTCACTATGCAACTTTGGTAGAACCACCCTTACACCTATTGGGTTCTAGCGCACAATTGCTAATGATGAGGCTGCTTACCACCTAAGGTGTTAAAGGCGTCCAAGTTGAGGTCACAGGCCATATGTTATGTGCATTATCTTCTTACTTACTCTATGGATGGAATAAGGGAGAGCACTGGAGTTGTGACCATAAAGGACCTCTTCTATTTATGATTCATTTCCAACCATGTGCACTGTTTCCATGGTCACCCATTAGCCTGGTAGGCATGTGATATCTTCTATAAGGTGAGGACAGGGGCCACCTATGCAAGATCATTCATTATGAGGTTGGTGAAGAAGCTTTATCCACTTCCCTAGGCTAGGCACATTACTAAGATACTATGGTCTAAGAAGGCCAACTTGGATTCATTCAAGTCGATGCGGATGCTAAAAAAACCACACTCTCAAATGGTTCAACGAGGTTTATTTTAAGGACTCAGGAAGATATGCAAGTCGAGGAGTAGGACTTTACGGAGACTTATGCTACTTACACTTCTGCTAGTGTTGAGGCGCCTTCTCTATTGGCATTCTTCCAATGGTAGAATCTAATCCTAGAGAGGCTTAATTGCATGAACACTCACATACTTGGCATTGAGACCCATTTGTCTACTGTTGATGGGAGGTGTTTGAGCTTGGAGAAGACCATGCGCTTGTACTTTTCTTGTTCTGAAGTTGCTAGAACGTCTAGTTATGTACCTTATTTCTCCTCCCAGCAGGAAGATAATTCAACCGACTACTTCTAGGTACCATCTAGTATGGAAGACTAGGAGCAAAGGGATAAGGCCCAATGAGTGGTCGATGAGGTAGATGAGGCCACCACCGCCATAGCATCAACTTTGGATGCTATTTGCTAGTAGAAGGGAGTCATGGTTAAAGGAGTTGTTAAGGGAGAAATGGTCAAGAGAGTTGAGGAAAAAGGAGACTACTGCTGCTGAGGTGGTTGGAGAGTATGCTACCAATCCTATGATTGTGAAGTTGAGTACCAAAGTAAAAAATACTAAGCAGTCTCATTGAGTCAACATAGATGATGACTACTCCAAATATTGCAGCCAATCCTCCAGCTTTAAAATCATCCCTAGTGAGATATGACTTATGGGTTTTAGAACATTATTTGCTTTCTTATGGATGTTTTATTATTACTTTGCTTTATTTCTTTTAGTGTATGTTAGACATTGTTATTGGAGCATTAGTTGTTCTTGTTTTTAGTTTCCCTCATATTTTAATTTAGTTATTACATTTTTTGTTTCTATCATTTTTTTTTTGTTAACGATCATATTTTCTATTTTTTTGGAAGCTTGCCTACTAAATCCAAGGCTTGAACAAACTTTTTATGGATATCTTGAAATGCCGACTTGCACATAAAGCCATTGAATTTTCCCGAGCAGTATTAGTTTCTAATGCCCCTCTTTTTTTCATCTTGTGTTTTTCATGTTTGTACATTGAGGACAATACACATTTTAAGTGTGGGGGAATGGGTAACTTGGGCCCTGAGTTTTATTATATTTTAAGTAAATTTTTTATTTTCCTAAATCTTAAAAATTTATAACTTTTTTTTCATTTAATTGTTTTGGAATCATACTATTGAGCATATTCTTACTGATAGAGCGTGGTTGTCAATTTAATGCTTCAATTCTTAACTTGAAGAATAAGTGATTCTTAAAATCTTTCATTTTGTCCTTGATAAATGTTAATTTTGTGGTCAAATATGTTGACTTTTTGTCAACTTTGATCATAATTTTCTACCTTACCACTCAATATTTTTGGCTAATTTTTGCTTTGATCCTTCATTTTGTAGGTTGCAGAAGCGGACCGTAGCATTGGAATGGCACCGGGACGAGCAGAACGAAAAACAGTAATGCAAAAGTTAAGGGAATTTATAACTGTAAGGCCTAGGCGCCACAGTTCAAAACCTTGCTGCCTGAAAAATGCACCGTGAAGGCCTAGGCGCCAGCTGAGGGCTAGGTGCCCGAGCACCCCCGCCTGGGGCCTAGGCGCCAGAGCACCCATGAGTCTGGAGGCCTAGGCACCCAAGCACGCCCTCCTGAGGCCTAGGCACCAGTCACCTAGGAAAGTGGTCCCCTGCCTCAAATTTGAACTCAAGCTTACTATTGGCCAAGGATTTCTATCCAAATGGTTTGGTGAGTAAAAGGGACACCTTTAAGGGGTAGAAGAACCTGGAACCTAGCAAAAAAAGAGAGCTTCATCTTCATATTCTCATCCTAGAACTAGTTTTTCAATATCCACCATATTTTATATTCTAGGCTTTTCTTGGTTTTTCTTGGTCACCATTGGAGCTACCATTGGAGATTGCTTGGAATGTTTAAGGGGACTAGCTTGGAGACTTTGGATTCAAGACCATCTAGTCATCTTGGGTTTATTCCTTCATCTTCCTTATAGTTTGTCATGGATGTTATTATGTTTATTCTCATGGTTATGTTTCACTTAGTTATGGAGTAGTTTTCTTTACACTTTCTATGGATGTAGCTACTTGGATTGATTATGTTGAATGAATTTATGCGTATGTGATGTTACTCTTCTACTAAGTGTATGTGTATTCTTCTCTTAAGCTTAATGTTGTGTTAGCTAGTTGATGGCCATAATTAGTTACACTATAAATTGCCTCTAAACTCTTGGAAAAGATCAGAAGTAATTAGACCTAGGAAAAGAATTTAATGGCTATGAACTTGTTGGAAAATTAGTCTAAGTCATTAGGTAAAGGTAAATTGAGCTCTAATGCCTCTTTCTAAGCTTGTAATCGGATGGAAATCCTTATTAAGTTTATATTAAAAAGATTAATTCTTTCACTTGGAAAAGTAAGAATTTAATTGAATAACTTTATCAACATACATTGGAGATTAATCCACTCACCTAAGTTCACCAATAAATCAAGACAAGTGATGAACCCATAGGAAGTTTTCTTTTATGATTTGATAAAAACTACAATTTTTACATTGCATACTTGCATTCTAGGTTAATAGTATTCCGTTTAGCTAAGTTTAGTCACTTGTTTAAGTTGCCTACATTTCCATCCAACTTTGATTGTTTAGCTAAAGTTTACTTTGAGTAGTGGTACTTGGCAATCAATTTAATCAACCCTCATCGGAATGATACTCACTCACCTCATCTACACGTCCACCGTGCACTTGCGGGTTAGGGATTAATTGCATTGAGTTGTTCAATATCATTGCTAGGAGATTGACTCTAGACTAGACCTTTATTTCTTTGCTTATTTGTTGCCTTTGTGCTTGGATATTATTTTCGATAGGTACCATTGGTGTATGACCCGTTCCCAACACTCTACTTTGTTGCCATTCATTCCGAAGATTGAAAGACATCTTAGAGAGCTTAGAGTAACATCACACTTGTGAGAATCAAGTTCCACCTCTACATCCATGGAGGGTAGAGGTGATAATCTCAATGGTAATGGATATAATGGTGGCAATGGAGGAAATAAAAGGATGGATCATCAAGATGGAATCTATCCAAAGAATTCACAAAGACCTATTAGGGAGTACATCCGACCCTTGGTGACAGAGAATTATTCGGGTATTGTGAGGCCACTGGTTCAAGCCAACAGCTTTGAATTGAAGCCGGCCTTGATTTCTCTCATCCAACAAAACCAATTTAGAGGCTTGGTTTCGGAGGATCCCAACACTCACATAGTAGATTTCTTGGAAGCTTGTGACACATTCAAGGCTAATGGAGTCTCTACCGATGCTATTAGACTCTGATTGTTTCCTTTCTCACTTCGGAACAAGGATAAAGGGTGGTATCAATCACTTCAATCAGGGAGCATTGCTACATGGAATGAAGTTGCTTAGGAAGTTCCCACAACATGGATTCTTGGATTGGCAACAAATCCAACTTTTCTATGAAGGATTGGTACCCACTTCAAGATTTATGATTGATGCTTCGGCCGGTGGATCCTTGATGTCAAAGATTGTAGGTTATGCCTTTCAAATTTTAAAGCAATTGGCATTAAATGGAGAACAATGGCCAGGATAAAAAGTTCAACCAAGAAGTGGGGTACTAGAGGTTGATCAATTGACCGCCTTGTCGGCACAAATGGCTTCTCTCGTGAATCAAGTGTCCAAGTTGACCAACAAAAAGGAGCCAACTATTGAGCAAGCCGCCACCTCTACCTCCAACACATATGGTTGGCATATGGATATGGAGCTTAAGGAAGCAAATTTCATGGGCAACCGGAATTTTGGGTTTAGAGGCAACCAATTGGGAAATCAATATAACCCAAGTTGAAGGAACCATAAAAATTTCTCTTATGGAAATACAAGGAATATGCAACAACCACCACCACCTGCCGACTTCAACCAAGTCTCAATGGAGAAGAAGCCCTCTATGGAAGAAATTATGTTGCAATTCATAAAGGAGACAAGAGATTGAATGGAGAAGAATGAAGCCAAGATGGCTAGCTTGAGTGCTAACTTTGTTAGTATGGAGGCAAATGTGAGTGCAAGCATCAAGAACATGGAAAATCAAATTGGGCAATTGGCTTTCGCGGTGAAGACATCTCAAAAAGTGAAATTTCCTAGTGACACCTAGATAAATCCAAGAGAGCATTGTCAAGCCATCACACTTAGAGGAGGCAAGCAACTTGAAGATCCATACAACAATAAACCTTCTCAAGTCACTCCTATGGTTGAGAATGAAGAGCAAATGGAAAAGGAACAAGTGGTGGAGATGCCTCAAGAGCAACCATATAAGGTTCAACAAGCCCCACCCAACCCACCTTTGCCATTCCCAAAAAGATTTCAAAAGAAGAAGCTTGAAGAGCAATATGGGAAATTCTTGAAGAATTTCAAGAAGCTTCACATAAATATTCCTCTCTTGGAAGCATTAACTTAAATGCCCAACTATGCCAAATTCTTGAAGGACATCATTGCAAAGACGAGAAAATTTGAAGATTATGGACCGTCAAGCTTAGTGAAGAGTGTAGTGCGGTTCTCCAAAGGAAGCTTCCTCAAAAGCTCAAAGACCCGGAAAGTTTCGTAGTACCTTGTTCTATTGGCCCATATTCTCATAATATAGCATTGTGTGATCTTGGTGCAAGCATTAATCTTATGCCATTGTCATTTTTTAGAAAATTGGAGTTGGGTGAAGTTAAGCCATCCACCATATGTCTTCAACTTGCCGATCGATCATTGACATATCCAAGAGGAGTGGTAGAGGATGTGCTTGTAAAGGTTGGAAAATTTGTGTTCCCGGTGGATTTTGTGGTACTTGATGTGAAGGAGGATCGGGACATTCCTTTAATCCTTGAAAGACCTTTCTTGGCTACTGGTAAGGCATTCATTGATGTTGAGCAAGGCAATTAACATTGAGGGTTAATGAAGAGAGCATGGATTTCAATATCTCCCAAGCTATTAAAGCTCCGGATGAGGTTAGTGCTTGTTTCCTCCTTAATGTGATGGATACTTGCATTGGTGAAGTGAAGAAGAAATTCTATATGATGATTCACTCTTGATGACTTTGTTGAGTTATGATGATGCTATTGGGAATGATGTTGATGATATGTCTATTACTTTGAATGCATTAATGGATGATAGGACTTTGGTGAATACATGTGAGAATTTATGTATGCTTGATGTGAATGAGAAAGGTGCACCAAAGTTGGATTTGAAAGTGTTTCCTAGTGATTTAAAATATGTGTTCTTGGGTCCTAGTAATTCTTATCTAGTGATTATCTCTTCATGCTTAACCTTGTTGGAGGAAGAAAAGTTGTTAAGAGTGCTAAGGGAGCACAAAGATGCACTTGCATGGTCTATAAGTGATATCAAGGGCATTAGCCCTTCCATTTGCATGCATAAGATTAGAATGAAGGGCACATACACACCATCGGTTGAACACCAAAGAAGGTTCAACCCCGCCATGAAAGAAGTTGTGAGGGCAGAGATTTTGAAACTCTTGAATGCCGGTATAATTTATCCCATCTCCGATAGCCAATGGGTTAACCCCGTTCAAGTAGTACATAAGAAACGGGGGATAACCATAGTGACGGACCAAAACTTGGATATCGCTGCCACTAGAACCGTCACCGATTGGAGGGTGTGTATGGATTACCGAAAGCTCAACAAGGCCACAAGAAGGGACCATTTCCCTTTACCTTTCATTGATCAAATGTTGGATAGGTTGGCCGGTCATGAATTCTATTGTTTTCTTGATGGGTATTCTGGGTATAACCAAATAGTCATTGCACCGGAGGACCAAGAAAAGACAACCTTCACTTGTCCTTATGACACTTATGCATTTAGAAGGATGCCATTTGGGTTGTGCAATGCACCAGCCACATTTCAAAGATGCATGATGGCCATCTTTGCCGATATGGTAGAGAAGATTATGGAGGTATTCATGGATGACTTCTTGGTTTTTGGCTCTTCCTTTGATGACTGTTTGGGAAATTTAGTGAAGGTATTGAAGAGATGTGAAGAGACCAACCTTGTTGTTAATTGGGAGAAGTGTCACTTTATGGTAAAATCCGACATTGTTCTTGGACACAAAATTTCTTCCGAGGGTATTGAGGTAGACAAAGCAAAAATTATGGCCATAGAAAAATTGCCTCCACCAAAGAATGTGAAAGGTGTGATAAGCTTCCTTGGACATACGGGCTTTTATAGAAGATTCATTAAGGATTTCTCCAAGATTGTGAAGCCTCTTTGTTCATTATTGGAGAAGGATACCGAGTTTAAGTTTGATAATTATTGCTTGGAGGCATTTGAGTTGATTAAAAAGAAGTTTGTGGAAGCACCCATTGTTATCTCACCGGATTAGAGTCAACCATTTGAGATTATGTGTGATGCAAGTGACTTTGCGGTGGGAGCAGTGCTTGGCCAAAGAAGAGAGAAGATTTTTCGGGCCATTTACTATGCAAGCAAAACCTTGGACCCGGCATAACAAAACTACACCACCACGGAGAAAGAAATGTTGGCGATGGTGTTTTCTCTTAATAAATTTCGGCAATACATCCTTGGCACAAAAGTAATAGTGTTCACCGACCATGCGGCTATTCGGTATCTCTTCACCAAGAATGATGCTAAACCAAGATTGATTCGGTGGATTTTGCTTCTACAAGAGTTTGATGTTGAGATTAGAGATAAGAAAGGAAGTGAGAATGTAGTGGCGGATCACCTCTCAAGACTTGAGTTGGAGAAGGAGCAACATTCATTACCTATCAAAAAGTCATTCCCAGATGAACAACTTCTAGAGGTAAAAGCTAGTACTCTTTGGTTTGTCGATTATGTGAATTATTTGGTATGTGGAGTATTACCTCTGGAGTTAAGTTCCCAACAAAAGAAGAAGTTCTTAATGGATGTGAAATACTATTTGTGAGATAAGCCTTTGTTATTCAAGAGGTGTGCCGACCAAGTCATTAGGAGATGTGTTCCTAAAGAGGAAGTCTCGGATATCATTCACCAGTGCCATTCATCTCCTTATGGTGGCAATTTTGGACCAACAAGAACCGCTGCTAAGTTATTCCAATCGGGTTTTTATTGGCCTTCTCTTTTCAAGGATTGCTATGCTTTTGTGAAGACTTGTGACAATTGTCAAAGAGTGGGAAGTATCTCTAGAAGACATGAGTTGCCACTTACTAGTATTTTGGAAGTTAAGATATTTGATGTGTGGGGTATTGACTTCATGGGACCATTCCCACCTTCCTTTGGTTGCTCTTACATTTTATTAGCGGTGGATTATGTCTCTAAGTGGGTTGAAGCTATTGCCAGACCTACAAATGATGCCAAGGTAATGGTCAAGTTCCTCCAAAGAACATATTCTCCCACTTTGGTACTCCAAGAGCCATAGTGAGTGATGGAGGATCTAATTTTTGCAACAAGATCTTTGCATAATTGATGGCCAAAGATGGTGTGAGACACAAGATGGCTCTTCCTTATCACCCACAATCAAATGGTCAAGCGGAGGTTTCCAACCAAAAAGTCAAGCAAATTCTTGAGAAGATGGTAAATAGAACAAGAAAGGATTGGGCAAAGAAGTTGGATGATGCTCTTTGGGCTTATCGGACTGCCTACAAGACACCGATCAGACAACCAAGAAGTCAAGCAAATTCTTGAGAAGATGGTAAATAGAACAAGAAAGGATTGGGCAAAGAAGTCGGATGACGCTCTTTGGGCTTATCGGACTGCCTACAAGACACCGATCAGAATGTCTCCTTATAGGCTTATGTTTGGCAAGCCTTGTCACTTACCAGTGGAGCTTGAACATCGTGCATATTGGGCAATCAAGAAGCTCAACTTTGATTAGAAGAAAGCCAATGAAAAATGACTTCTCCAATTGAATGAGCTTGATGAGTTTCATCGGGAAGCTTATAAGAGTGCCAAGTTGTACAAGGAGAAGACAAAGATATGGCATGACAAGCTTATTATGAGGAGAGAATTTGTTCCGGGTCAAAAGGTACTTTTATTCAATTCAAGGCTCAAGTTATTTTCGGGCAAATTGAAATCAAGATGGTCGGGCCCATTTTTTGTGGAAAAGGTCTTTCCTTATGGAGCTATTGAGTTAATGATGGATGATGAAAGAACATTTCAAGTGAACAGGCAAAGACTGAAGCACTATTATGGAAAGGAGCCTCAAATTTCCAACAAGCTTCGCTTAGCGGAGCCAACCACTTGATTCACCACAAAAGGGAAGTCATCTAGCTAAAGACGTTAAATTTAGCGCTTTTCGGGAGGTGCCCCGACATTTCATTGCATTTAGATAATGTTTTGTTAATTTAAGAGTTGTTGCTTTTTTATCTTGACTAATGGGAAGCAATTTTATGATTTTTATAGGTGGAAAGAATAGTGAAAGAATCTAACACTTGGGAAATTTTTCGTGTATGAATTTTTGTAAAAGGTAAACTTGAGGGTAAGATTGAACAAAACTTTGAAAATTGGAGGGCAAAAGAAGAATTTTTACTCGAACGTGGGCGTCGTAGCGCCTAGGTGCCAGAGACCAAAAAAACACACAACAGCAAAACTTTTCTGGGCACCGCGGTGCCAGGGACACCACTCCCAGCGTCTAGGCACCAGACACTCGACAGGCACTTTAAAGCCCCTTTTCTCCCAATTCCCCTGCACACACACAACACTCATCTTCTCTAAAACCCTCCACCTTTAAGCCCTAACCTTTCCGTGCACTCCATGGCTCAATTTTCTTGTCAATTTCTACACAAACAAGGATCAAGTAAGTGATTTTCATCATTCTCTCTTAAATTTTCTTACTTGAAATTGGTGAAATCATGTGGATTTGGGTATATGCGAATTTAGGCAAAAGTGGCAGTTTGTGCTGATTTTGTGTGGATTCTTGCTTGTTTTTGGATTGTTGTTGATGGGGGAAGTGATTTTATGCTTTAAAACAACAATTTAACACCAAAATCATGACTTGAAAACCCCCGGCCCTCCTCTATCACCTTGAAAAATTCTAAACTTCTCCCCTTAGTTCGCTCCAGCCTGCCCTCTCCTTCGCTGCTCCAGCCATCGCTCCCAGCCCATCACTGCTACTCTCCCGCCGTCGTAGTCGCTCCAGCCGCCGTCGACGTGTCAATCATCGGCTTCGCGTGGCCACCTTCGGTCCTCCTTCCATCGCCTGTCACCCCCGACATCGCTCCCTCACTCCACACGCCGCTGTCCCGCCATAACCGGGGTCGCCGCCGTCCTCCCGTCCAAGCCCAGCTGTCCGATCACGCCAGCGTCGCTGGAGAGAAGAGAATCGAGACCAGACCCTTTTCCTCCTCATGCCCAACCCGTCTCGTCCAGATCCGATTCTATTTGACCCAGTCAAACAACTTTCTGGGTAAAACTCCTCTTCAGTCCTCTGACCTTTTATTTAACTGATTAAGTCACTAACATGTTTCTCTTTTTGCAGATAGGCCATTAACAGTAAGCTTTTGATGCTTATTTTTTTTTATTTTTTTGTTTGACCATGCATTAAATTTAGTCATTAAATTCATATAAAACATAACCTAGAAAGTTTAGTTTATTTTATGTTTTTTTTTAAGTTTTCTTTACTTATCTTTATTTTCTTTTAACTTTGGGATTGTGTGATTTTGTTTTCTTTATTTAATACTCACAATGCATCTAAATGTTAATAACACACAAAAATTATCGGTTAAGATTCATCATATAATATCCTAATCTCTTCAAATCTGATTTGGATCACGTTTAAACTCTCAAAACCTTATTAATCCTTTTTTAAAGACTCTCTAATATAAATAAGTCACATTTGGAAGGAACAAGCAGGAGGAAATTCAAAAACCCTAAGCTCAGTCTCAAAAAGATAAAAACTGAAGCCTTGAGCCCCTGGCCCTTCCTCCCTCACCCAGACAAATCCTAAACTTCTCCCCATAGTTCGCTCCAGCCTGCCCTATCCTTCGCCACTCCAGCCACCACTCCCAGCCCATCACTGCTACTCTCCCACCATCGTAGTCGCTCCAGCCATCGGCTTCGCGCGGCCGCCTTCGGTCCTCCTTCCATCGCCTATCGCCCCCGACGTCGCTCCCTCACTCCACATGCCGCCGTCCTACCACAACCGGGGTCGCCGCCGTCCTCCCGTCCAAGCCTAGCCGTCCGATCGCGTCAGCGTCGCTAGAGAGAAGAGAATCGAGACTAGACCATTTTCCTCATTGCGACTCGACCCATCTCGTCTAGATCCGATTCTATTTGATCCAGTCAAACAACTTTCTGGGTAAAACTCCTCTTTAGTCCTCTGACCTTTTATTTAACCGATTAAGTCACTAACATGTTTCTCTTTTTGCAGATAGGCCATTAACAGCAAGCTTTTGATGCTTATTTTTTTTATTTGTTTGTTTGACCATGCATTAAATTTAGTCATTAAATTCATATAAAACATAACCTAGAAAGTTTAGGTTATTTTATGTTTTTTTAAAGTTTTCTTTACTTAAATTTATTTTCCTTTAACTTTAGGATTGTGTGATTTTGTTTTCTTTATTTAATACTCATAATGCATCTAAATGTTAATAACACACAAAAATTATCGGTTAAGAAATTGTAAATTACTTCACAAAATTTTTTTAAAGATTTGTTCTTGGTGATTTGATAAAATTCAAAGACTATTATTCGTTTGAATCTGGCTGATCTGATAAGATCTATGATTTTGAAAATTATTTAAAAATCTTTCAAAACAATAAAAAAAATAAGAAAAAAAATATTTTTAATATCCACATCCGGGTGATCCGATAGGATTTATGATTTGGATTTATACTCGATCAAAATATTTAAAAGATAAATTTTCAATAAAAAAATATATTAAGTTTAACATCCATATCTGGGTGGGCCGATAGACTCTATGGTTTGGAAATATCAAAATTTCATAAAACCAAATAAAAAAATTGAATAGTAAAGTTTAAAAGTCCATATTCGGGTGGTTCGGTTAGAAACCATGACTCGATCAAAATATTTAAAAGATAAATTTTCAATAAAAAAATATATTAAGTTTAACATCCATATCCGGGTGGGCCGATAGACTCTATGGTTTGGAAATATCAAAATTTCATAAAACCAAATAAAAAAATTGAATAGTAAAGTTTAAAAGTCCATATTCGGGTGGTTCGGTTAGAAACCATGGTTTGGATATTAACTGAAATTATTTAAAGCAAGCAAAACAAAATTAAAATCAAACTAAAGTGCCAATTTTTTAGCGCTATAACAAAGTTGTTTTAGCGTAACCGTACTCCCGAACCCCTTGAACTCTCGTAGACTATTTTAAGGTGTCCAATCAACCTAGGTGAAACCGATTGGTGGTGACTCCCAAAAACACGTTGCTACAATAAGCCTTTTTGCCTAAATAAATTTATGCCTTGATGTGTATAATTTGTCCAAAGTGATTGCTTGTGGATGTGTGTAGTGATGTAGACTTTTATCAAGGAGGGTGGAAATATTTAGTTGAATATTTGTGCCATGAGAATTATATATATGTTTTTGCTTGGTGTAAGAACAATGGCACCAAGAATTTTCAAGGGGTGGAGTGCCAACAAAGGAAAGGGCAAGAGGACACAGGAAGAGTGTTCACAAGACCCGCCCATGGAGTACCCCCGCTTTGTCAACAAGAAGGCCGAGGAACTATTTGAGGGCTTTGTGAAAAGGAAATTCACCATTGAGAGAGGATTTGATCTTGGAGCACCGAAGAATGCTGAAATCTTAGCGGTGGTGAAGCGGAAAGCTTGGAGGACATGGTGCACTACACCACGCACAATGGTCTCCCGAACACTTGTGGCAGAGTTATATGCCAACTTGAGCGCCACCCAACCCAAACACCATTCGGCCACGACGGTGACAGTACGAGGGAGGACCGTGAACATTGCACCAAGCAACATCAACAACCACCTTCGGATCAATCCCGAGATCGGAAACCTTTCTCATGATGGCGGCTTTGATTGGATGATGAGTAGGTTATGTGGGCAGGTTCTGCCTTGGATTCATAGCAAGGATAACCCCGAGAGGAAGATCCATTTTGCCTCCTCCTTCCTCAAGCTGGAGATGAAGGTGTGGCATTACTTCATCAACTCTAGGCTTATACCATCCACTCATCCGTCTCATGTGACTCCGGACTGGGGTCAAGTCCTCTTTTGCATTGCCTCCAACTACTAAGTTGACGTGGGAGCACACATAGCACAAAACATAAGTAAGGCGGCAAGAACAAAGAGAGGTAACCTCCCGTTCCCACAATTGATCATGGAGCTTTTGGCGAAGGCCGGAGTTCATTACCCGAAGGACCCACTCATCTTTGCTCCTACACCCATGGACATCTCCTTGAGCAAGCTACATGGTTATGAGTTGGCGGAGGGTGAAGAGGTCGAGGACCACCAAGAAGAAGATGAAAAGGCCTATGACCCGCTAGGCCCGGTGGGAGAAGCACCACCATAGGAGGAACCACTCATCGATCCTACTCATGCTTCTAATGAAGCCCTCACCATTGCCCTCAACAAGATCCATCTTGCTATTGGCGGGTTTTAGGATGAAGTGATTTCACGTGTTGATCACTTGGAGGAGTGATTCACCTCCTTTGCTACTAAGGCTCGGGAGGGATACTCACTTTTGGCCGGGTGTGCAGAGAAAATTCGGCCCAAGTCAAATGGGGGGCCATGCAACAAAACCCCAACCTTCCTCCTGACTATCCACCTTTCCCACAAATCCCACCTTACCTCCACCCTTCCACCCACCCGTGGTATACCCCTCACCTATTAAACCACCCTCCCCCTTTTTACCCTCACTTCTCTCAGTCTGCCCCACAAGACACATCCACCATTCTTCCTTCTCATCCACTAGCTAAAAAGTCATCCGGCGCACCTGACATGCTTGAGGATTAGTTAGAGGTGGGAACATCCACCTCCCTAGGTATGATTCTTCATGCTCTCTCTCTAGCTTTTCCTTTCTTTTCATATTGAGGACAATGTTTGGCTTAAGTTTGGGGGGATTGCTTGTGGATCCTTGTTGATAGTTGCTTAGTTGATTTTTTTGTTTCCCTTGCATGGCATTTAGCTTAGTTATTTACACATTTTAATGCCTAGCATTCATTAGAGTTGAATGTACAAACATGTAGTTGCATTTAGGTTGTGTGCATTTAGGGACCCAATGCATGCTCTTTATTATGATTAGAGGAATTCATTTACAAGTTCAACTTGATTGTAAATTTTGTTAAGTAAAGAAAGATTTTCACTTGTCATTAATGGTAGAAACCACACCCGGTGAGTTTTTGGACCTTGTGTGGCATTCTTGCATTATAAATGATTTCATTAATTGGAGTGATGCTTGTTTTGCTTGTTTTGTTTATGGAGTCCTTAATTTGCTTTTGGACCCCTTCATATCCGAATTGATGCATGCAAATAAAGAATGAAAATGACAACTTAGAGCTAACTACATACCTAAATGGCTAACCCTTCAATGTAATCCTTAGTTAACCCCTTTTGAGCCTTTAAGCTATGTTTGTTGTTTAACCCACATAATTGAGCCATATCCATTGTTATTTATCCTTTCTTGTCCTTGAAGTAAGTTGAGCATTGCATATATGGGCTTGGGAAGGATAAAAATTTGTGAGTTGTGTGAGTAAGCAATAAACAAGTTTGGGGGAAAGATGTTGGGTTATGAACTTATTGTTGAGTTTATGTAACTATGGCTTGAGTATACTTTGGATAAATCATGCACATTTGTTTGAACTTTAAAGATTGGGTGAGTTTCTAGTTACTAAAAAAAATAATAATAAATAAAGAGGGGGAAAGGTAGAAGTACTTCATTAATTTGAAATGAGTTCACTCGTGTGTTTTGTCAAAATTGTGCATATGGGGGTTACTTGAATTGTTGCTTGGAAGTCAAGAAAAGCATTTTCCTTGAATTGAAATACCTTGGGTAGGATTTTAGATTTGATTATTAGGATTGCCCATGGTGTTTATGCTTAACTTAATTTTTTAAGCCCCACCTAAAAGGGCCTCCATCCGATTTCCGTCCATACCAAACCCGGCCACGGTACAACCTTATATACATGTCATTGGACTTAAATTTGCATGCATACTCCTTAAGGACAGTTCATGGGTAGTTTGGGTCCTTTTGCAAATTTGTGTATGAAGTGGCATTATAAGCCTTAGAAACACTAGGCGACCATAGATTAGGGAGTGAAACACTTAGCGAGCGCTTACTTACTGTTAATGACAAGGTTCTTCTTTCATTACTTCCCTTAATTTTTCTTGAGTTGAGCTTGTATTTTGAATGACTTTATGATATGATATTGAGTATATGTTGTTAGCTTCTATGTTTTGGTTGTTTTATGTTTTAGGTTAATAAATGTTAGGGACTAGCATTTTTCTAAGTTTAGGGGAGTTTGATAAATGTTAATTTTGTGGTCAGTGCTTAATTTTTTTGAAAATGTTTTCGAAATTTATTATCAAGCTAGTAAAAGATGGTTTTTAGAAGCTATTTTTTGCATCAAGTTTTTGTGGTTAGCACACTGTTCAAAATATGCTAAGTTGTGAGTTTCTATGTTTGGATTGGTGCTATGATTGCTTGATGGAAATGTGGTTAATTGTTGAATAATGAATAAGAATTTATATGAATAAGTTTCTACTCCGTTGTTTCTTAGTATTGAAGTAGGTTGGGGTCTTCTCCTAATGCAAGAGTTGATCACAGCTCAAAAAGATGCTAGAGGCATTAGTATGATCAAGGATCACCTTGAATTGTGTTGAGAAATAGCTTGGGTATAGATAGTGCTCCTATAGTGTACACTTGCTACAAAGTTTAGCAACAAATGAAGAGAAATGTTTAAAACTAAAAAAGAAAGCAAAAAGTTCAATCAATTGCCTATTTCCATGGTTTTGTGGTATGAATGGTTGAGCATAGTGACCTTCAATTTAGTATGGTTTGTACTTTTACTTTATATGAAAATTTGATGTTTCCTTGAGCTTCAAGAGATATGGGTTCCTAGCTTGAGAATGAATTATTCATATTAACTTGTTTAAGTTTGAAAAATGTAAGGTCGGAAGTATTGTATGCTTGGTAGTCTTATTAATTTTTCAAGACCCTTAAAGTTTCAATCCTCTATAGTATCTCTTTTGCTCACGAGTATGATTCTATACATCTTTTTTTAGTTTTTCCTTTCATGTTTGGCTTGAGGGCAAGCAAAAGTTCAAGTGTGAGGGAAAAATATAATATGCCCATGTTTGTACATGTTTCTATATACTTTTCCTTGATAATTGCTTGTCTTTTATGTGTTTTTTATATAATTTCAAGTATAATTAGTTTATATTTTATTTTTCAGGTATTATTTTAGCTCTAGTTAGGTTAGGAAGGATTTTGTTCAAGTTTTGGAGTTGAATTTGTAAATTTTGCAAAATTTGGAGTAAACACGGCTTCAGACACACCCATGTCAGCATCCAACATGCCCGTGTTCAATGTCACGCCCATGATCCAAACCATGTCATTAAATGTTTATGATTTTTATGTTCCAAATATAGAACACGGCCTTGAAAATGGCTGTGTCACAAACCATGTTTGCTTGTTGTTAATGTTTTATTGAGTTATTTTGATAGAAAAAAGAAAGAAAAAAAAAGTGAAAATATATAGAAAAGGAGTTTAGTTTTATAGGAGAAGGTTGTCAGAGATGGTTCAAATAATCAACCCAAATTAATTTGCATTAGAACAAGGATTTCTTGGAAAAGAAGAAATTCAAAGATGGAGTCTTCGATTCTTAGTTTTCCTTTGTTTCTATTATGTTTGTTTTTCAGCATGATGAACAAATTTATCTACCTATACCTAGATTAGATAAACCCTAAGATGATATTGTAATTATTGTTACTTTTGGTTTAATATAATTATGGTTTTCTTGTGCTATATCCAATGTGCTTTGCTGCGTTGATTAATAATAGCTAGCGTATTAATTCAATGCTGGATGATGAACATATGTAGGTAGTATCCAATATGTTTGTTATGGATCACCATTGGATAAAAGGATATTGTCTAGTTAGGAGGAATAAACTCGGCGTAATACCTCTGAACTATGGTGAAACCTGTTAGTTGGCTCATAGGACTAGTAGTAAATTCTTAGGAAGAGCAGTATGGCTAGCCACCTTATTGATGACCTAAAAATAAGGGTTAGTGAACGGGAGTAATAGGGACCTAATATACTTTAGGTAGAACTCCATGGTCCAAGTTAACTATATTCCTATTAAACCAAGGTAAGAATAATACAATGGATTTCTAGCACGATTCGCATCTATGTATGACATATCTTGATTATTTATTGTCTGATTGTTTTCAGCTACCAGTAGTTAGTTCTTTGCTTATTTTTATTGCATTAATTAATTTAGTTTATAGTTAATTAGTAAAAAAAACTCTCTTAATTGTCAGTTGGATAATAGAGAGAGGTTAAGTATGACAGACAACTCCATTCTGTGGGAAATATTATCTTGATACTTGCCACTGCTATATTTTGATAATAGGAGCACTTGCATATAAGTTTACATATTCTGTGGGAAAAAGGATCTTAATACTTTGAGACTTGCCACTGCTATACTTTGATAATAGGTGAACTATGAACACATCATGGATCTCTATAGTTGTAATTTTGGTCTATTATTTTCATACACTAGTTGCCTCGGATGTACATGGTTGAGTAGTTAAACTCTAGAGTCACTCTTGGGTGTGCGCATAGTATTATTTATATGGATGCTTGCACGTGCCTGATTATGTGTAATTAATCTCATAAATATTTTTCATGCTTTAACTACTTTAGAAACTTGGATTTTAGCGAAAGCCTAGGCAACATTTTAAAGAACATGTTTATGATTTATTACTTGTTGTATTGTCCAAGTCAAAGCATAACTCATGCACGATTGCATACTTGGTTAATTAACTAAAGCATGACGATTTTAACTAGTGTGCATGTAATCAATTAGCCAATTTCGAATAGTATGGGACATGCTCCCATAGGTATTCTAGGCAGGGCCACGAAAAGACATGTCATGCTAGGCCACCAATTCAAGCCAATAACTTTAAGTTAAAGCCAGTATTTGATTTCTCTTATTCAACAAAACTAGTTTATGAGTTTGGCTTTGAAGGATCCTAACACACATATATCATGTAAGGGACACCTGCCCAGGATCACTTGCAGAAAACTTAATTGAAATTTAGTGGTACCACATTTAGTTACAAATAGGTGGTTGAAACTCATAAGTCTTTAAAACTTAGATGAAAATAGTTCATTAACTTAGGACATGATCATGCATGCATAGCTAATAAATGAATAAATAAATAAGGCAATCCACTTAAGAACTTGCACGTATTTATAGAACACTTAAAAAATGAACATAACCTGAAGCCAAGAAAATAAGTAAGACAGACTTTGAGTATCAACCATATGTACATCATTTAATAACATAATGCATAACCAAAAGCAACTATGAGTATGAAATCAACTTAAGTCTTTTCACCTTGGTCTATACTAGAGAATTGACTTAGTACAAATAGGTACTCAATTTTCTAATGTGTCCAAGATTATGAAATAACTTAGCTCTAACTCGAGCTCACTTACTTCATAGTAAAGAGTCACTTTAATTCCCTTGTGCCCTTAATATAGCCTTCTCACTACCAAGGCAATAAAACCACTTAGTTAGCATAATAATGAACTAACTAAAACTTAGAACCAATCTTGATTCCATAAATCTATACCTGCAACAAGAAAAAAACAAACTTAACACTCCTTTGTTTGGTGTTAAGCACAATATCATCAAAATTGCACAATATGAACTTAAGGGATGAGAATTCAATAATTCCAAGTAAATGATTTCTTAACCTACATTATAATCTTAGGACAAATGCAATATATTTTTATACAACTTAATATGAGATCAAACATTATAAGGTCTTATTTAATAGCCACTAGATAGGATTCTATTGTGTGAACCCTACCCAAACTTAGTCCTAACTATGAGATTAAATTCTTGCCTTAAATTTAACTTATTATTTATTACCCTTAATCACATTAAAAATGAGTTTACTTAACATGGTTACTTAACTTATTAAGCTAGATAGCTTAACAAAAGTGATCATGAAGCTCAAAGCTTCTCTTGCTTACTTAGCACTTCTAACCTTGCTTAAGGTTTTCTTACTTACTTGGCCTTTAAGTCTCTTCCTTGTCCACCCCTTAACTCTATTAAAAAATGCATTTAACTTGCTTTAGAAGTGGTTCTTTGACCCATTTAATGGTCATGCATGTCTTAGAATGGTCCAAAGAATGTAACTGTAACACCGGATTACTCTTAGGAAGCCTTGAGCTTCAGGCATTAAGGGGCCGGCACCACTATGCCAAGGGTAATGCCATAGGCCATTTGAGGTTGTCCTAGGTCAAGTTCCCTAGCACTGCAGCTCCAGTCCTAGCACCACGGCGCCAAGGGCTCATTGGGGTGCCCTATTTCGAAAAGAATCTGCTCGGTTTTCTTACCCCTACCAAACCACTTAGCAATCACTTATAATACTTCAAAACATGCTAGATAACATGTAAATGCATCAATTTAACACTTGAAAACTTAAAAATCCCCTACCAAACACAAGATCACAAGCTCCAAACCTCCTATGCACACATTAGCACAACAATGTCATTTCACTTGCAAATCAATGTAGCTTTTGTTCTAGCCTAGCAAACCAATTCCCAATGCTTAAAACACATGTAACACAATCTAAATCTAATAAATTTCAAGGTTAAATAGAGCTGGAAACCCTTACCCCTTTTGTGAGACACAAATTAAGCCTCTTTAAGACCACCTAGCAAACATACTATTATAGCTTGCAATTTAACCTTCACTAGCAAGATTTGAGCTTAGGGACCAATTATCTAACTTTTCGAAGCCTTAATTAACTTAAACACAACACTTACCTCATCCCAAAATTGAAATTGAAGCTCACCCAAAGAAAGAAATGCTTAGATGAACACTTTGCACCAACAAAACTCCAGTTTGAGCTCCAATTTGGCAAGGGACGGTTGGTAAGGGCCTTGGGGTTTCTTTTGGCTAGAAATGGCATTTTTGGTTGAGCAAAGGAAGAAGCTCATCTCCTGCTCTTATCTCTTACCTTTATCACTAATGACAACATAACCCTCTTAACTTTGCACTAGTGCACCACTTGGTCCCATACCTCACACTTGACTTTATTTTCTTATCCCATACATGTAATTGAACTAGAAATCATTAAAAACTTAAAATCATTTAATTCCATAGTTTAATCTCATTTATGGCATAAAAATTGGGATTTTCTTGGTAAAATTACTAGTTTGCCCTTTATGTCCAAACTTTTCTCAAATGATCACATTACTTACTTTATGCTTCATTAACTTACTATATCTATTACTTAGTGTTCAAATAGAGTTTTTAAGCATAAAATTTACACTTACCTTATTAATCTTGGTATGGGCCTTGGAAAGCCGCAACATATCAAACTTTTTGGAGGTATGTGACACTTTCAAAGCTAATGAGGTTTCCACCGGTATAATTTGGCTTTGACTGTTTCCTTTATCATTCTAAAACAAGGCTAAGGAATGATATCAATCACTATAATTGGGAAGCATAACCACTTAGAATGAAATGATTGAATAATTCTTAGGCAAGTTCTTCCCACCTTCAAAGGCCACCCATTTGAAAGCTTCAATTGTAACATTTAAGCAGCATGAGATGAATTCAATTTCAGAGGCATGTGAGAGATTCAAGGAATTGTTTAGAAAGCTTCCATAAGTTGGGTACCTTGATGGGCAACAAATCCAACTATTCTACAAAGGTTTAGGACTCACCTCAAGATTTATGATTGATATGCTTCGGTTGGTGGATCTTTGATATCTAAGACAGTGGATGATATTTATCAAATACTCGAGCATTTAGCATTCATTATATAGCAATAACCGAGTGAAAGAGCTCCACCAAGAAAAAGCATGCTCGAGGTTAATCAATTAACTGCTTTGTCGGCTCAAATGACTTCTTTTATAAATCAAATATTTAAGTTTACCAATAAAAAAGAGCCAACCATTGAATAAGCTACCGCCTCCACTTCCAACATGTATGATGCAAATGAGGCTAATTATGAGCAAGCCAACTTCATGGACAACCAGAACTTTGGGTATAGAGATAACTAACTTGGGAATCAACACAACCCAGTTAGAGAAATCATGAAAGTGTTTCCTATGGCAACACAAGGAATGTTTAACAACAACCTCCTCCCAAATTCAACCAAGCACCAATGAAGAAAATACCTGCTATAGATGAGGTGATGATCAATTCATAAAGGAGACAAGGGATAAAATAGAGAAGAATGAGACAAATATGGCACACTTGGGAGCTAACTTGGCAAATATGGTGGCCTTGAACAACAAATGAAACAATTGGCAAACTCCATGAATACTCTTCAAAAAGGCAAATTCCCTAATGACACCAAGCTAAACCCAAGGGAGTAATGTCATGCAATCACACTTAGAAGAGGAAAGAAACTTGAAGATCCTTACATTAAGACACCCACTCAAAAGCCAATATTGGAAGATGAGGCATAAGTTCAAAAAGAAGAGGAAGTGGTGGAGTATCAAATAAGCAACCCCAAAGAATGCAAAAACTCCCACCTAGCCTACCCTTACCTTTCCCATAAAGGTTCCAAAAAAAGAATCTTAATGAATAATATGGCAAGTTCTTGGACATTTATAAGAAGCTTCATATCAACATCCCATTCTTGGAGGCTTTATCTCAACTACCAAATATGGGTAAATTTTTAAGGGAAGTCATTGCAAAGAAAAGGAAATTTGAAAAATATGAGACCATATGCCTCACAAAAGAATGTAGTGCAACTATCTAACAAAAGCTTCCACCAAAATTGAATGATACCGGGAGCTTCATTGTTCTATTGACAATTGAGGATGTTAAGTTTAAAAAGGTATTGGGTGACCTTGGTGCTAACAACGAACCTTTTCCTTAGCAAGTAAGGTTTCCACTGATTTACTGCAAAGACTAAGGCATTCCAAAGATGAGAGCGACTTGATTATCTTTTTCTATGTAAGGAATCATAAAATCCATGAGGACAAAAAATTTTCAAACTTTTACCAAAACATCTTCTATTACTCCACATGAATACTTGATAGACTTATTTGTCATTAGAAGTTGTATTGTGTAGGGCTTCACTTTTAACCCCAACTTGTTCATGATAAATAAGGGCATAAGCCTCAAGTATTTGATGGAGCATAGAATATTGACCTCTTTCCAATTGAAATTCGTTATGAAATTGTTGCCCTATGATTATGAGATCCACTATAAGAAAGGTAGAGATAATGTGGTGGCGAATTCTTTATCCAAAATCTCTTGTGAGTAGCTAGAATTCAAGGCTATGATCACCTCTACATCCACCCTAATACAGGAAATAAAAGATAGTGTTGATCAGAATAGTGACTTATAGAAGTTTACCCAAAAGAAGCAGGCTAATCCTACTACACATCCTAAGTTTACTGTGGACACATAAGAGTTTAAGAGAAAAGTGAAGTTGGTGGTAGGGAACAACACAACACTTAGAACTAAGATTATCTAGGCTATTCAAGAAGGCTAAACTGACACTTGAAGGAGAATCACACAACTCCATTACTAGAAAGGGGTAAGTAAAGCTGTCAGAAATTTTATTAGGTAATGTGGCACTCGCCCAAAAAACAAATCTGATCAGGTAACATTCCCTAGATTATTGCTTCCCATACCTTGGAAAGTTTGTTACAGCATATCTATAGACTTCTTTGATTATTTGCCTAAATCTAAAAGGAAAAAGTCGATATTGGTGGTAGTGGATAAACTAAGTAAGCATGCCTATTTCTTGCCCATTGCTCATCCTTATACTGTTGTTATTGTTGCTAAGATCTACATGGAGAAAATTTATAGATTCATGGGATGCCCCAAGACATAGTTAGAGATCGAGGAGTTGTGTTCTTAAGTCAATTACGGCAGGAACTTATGAAACAGATGAAAGTTCAATTGAAAATGTCCACAAGTTATCATCCTCAAATAGGTGGCCAAATTGGGGTGGTGAATAAGTGCCTTGAGACACATCTAAGACGCATGATAGGAGATAATCCTAAAGAATGGGTAAGATGGTTACCCTTGGCAAAATGATGGTACAAAACCAACTATCATTCTACCATTGGTATTACACCTTTTGAGGTTTTATATGGTCAAGTCCCACCTATGCATCTGCCTTAGGTTTGTGGTGATTTGGATATAGAGGCTGTGGATAGATCTTTAGCAGCTAGGGAGCTCATGGTGATACAATTGAAGCCATAGTTACAAAAAGCTTAGCATTGAATGAAGAGGTCAGCAGATCAACACCGTTCAGAAAAAGAATTGGCTCATGAAGATTGGATTTACTTAAAATTGTAGAAGCATAGATAGAATTCCATGAGAAGTTTTGTTGATCATAAGTTGGCAGCTAAACACTATGGACCCTTCAAAGTGCTTTCTCAAGTAGGATCTATGGCATATTGCCTAAAGTTGCCAGCAGGGTCTAAAATCCACAATGTTTTTCATGGATCATTACTAAAGAAGTGTATTAGTGATCAGTTGCTCCAACCCACTTGCCAAATTGGGACGAGAACGAGCCTCCTCGACAACCTCTTACGATCTTGGATTGGAAGACAATGAAATGAGGACAACATGCTACCACCAAGGTTCTAGTACATTGGACAAACACTAGCCCTACTGAAGCTAATTAGGAATTTTTGTATGATTTGCAGCATCGTTTTCCACATTTCCAGGATGCTTAAGGACAAGCATCATTTAAAGGGGTTGGCAATTGATATGAAACTATGGCATTTGCTGGAAATGGTGTCATATCCGGGAAGGCAAGAATTGCAGATGCGTGGAATGAGGTTGTTGGGCAGGAAAGTTGGTTGAGACTTGAGAGGTTGTTAAGCATACACTATAGTGCATGCTTCGTTCTTATCCCCAGCAGCGCAAGTCTTCAGTTATTTTGGACGGCATTAACAACATCCCTAACCTCAAGCAACTCTCTCATGTCTTTTCGTGAGTTCTTATATCTTTTACACAAGATCGAAGCAGTTTCTTCTTCTATGCTTGTGTTTCTGGTGCAAATCAGCTATTATGTTTTATGCCAACTAGTTGGGCTGGGTGAGGAATATCACATATCTTTAGTTTGGTTGATTAGAGCCAATTCCCTAATGAAGCTCTGAAAACATTCCATTTTCAGAAGAAATGGAACAAATGTCTCATACTCTACACACTGAACACTGAACAATATCGACTGCTCAAAATTTTGACGCAGAAACTTCAGTTCATGAATGAATTGCACCGAATTTCACTCATTTTAGGTGGCTAATCGAGTCTGGACGAAGTAATCATTCAAGATCAGAACCTAGAGTTATTCTGGATCCTCCCAGAAGTCACTCCTGACATTGCAACAGTTCGCTTTCTTCTTAAGTAGATGCCGGAGCCACTGATTATGAGAAGACATAAAATAGTTGCCTGCAATGAAGTTGATTGGAAAATATCAGTGTTCAAATATAGATATAAATTGCATGATATTCCATGATGTATATGTTGATTTCACAACATTAATCTTGTAACGGACCATGACTACAATTATCTTCAGTCACTGTAATTTGGCAACTGCAATATGATGTCAATGATGTACATTGGCAGACTCTAATTCGAACTACCAACCACTCTAATTGTGGAAGAACTTCAAATTTTTATTTGGAACTTCCTTTGGGAATGCGTATTTGCAACATAAGTAAATATTATACTTTCTAAATTTCGGAAACCTTTTCCTTTTCTTGCTTCCTAGAAAGCTTGGAAGAACAGTAAAAGTAGTTGTATACTTGTTTATTTTACACAAGGAATTCTCAAAATCAAGAAAACACGAATATTCACATGTACATAACATTGCATATAAACCACAATTTCCTAAAGGCCTCTGGAAACTGATTTGATCACCATAAAACAGGTAATAGCAGAGTTTGTTGCTTCAGAAGATGCCTCATTCAGGGAATCAAGGCTCATCAAGCAAGTAAACTATACCTATCCAAAACAAGGGATTTTCAACACAATATAGATCATGTAACAGAAGCGGGAAAAAAAGGAGCACGATGCTTGATCAAAGACCATAATGGTGCTATCATCCTAGGCGGCACCACAGAACTTAGTTCAGCCACTGCCGCAGAAGCTGATATCTAGGCACTGAAATACAGGGTTTGCCTAGCCAAATTGATGAGTAAACACAATTACGAAGCAGCAATCTAGTAAAATTTGAACTAACACCTCTACTTGTTGACTGCTGGTATTTCCTAAAACTGGTCAAAGTTAGAGCATTACCACATATCATTGAAGGGGGGGTAATCAAGCAGCGGATAGGATATCAAAAATGGCAACAAACCAACCAAACACATTTGCAGTCTATGGCAGTGCTCCTCTATGGCTGGATGATGCCTTTACAAATTATTTGTCAGGGAAAATTTTCCCCAGGCTTTGCACCAACATGAACGTAGGAAGCAAGCCCTAAGATGAAAAATGTTGTTTGTACACTAGGTTATATATTAGTATCCCTATTAACCGAAATAATACACTATCACTAACTAAATGGGGCCCAAAAGTCTCCCAATTGTGTGAACCAAGAATGATGTTAGAAAAAATATACCATCAAGGCAAAAGTAGTCAAAGGTGAAAAGAGAATCAGAGGCACATAACCTCTATATTGCCTCAGGCTTAAGAGGCATGAATAAGCAGTCACCTAAGTGCAGTGAATCGTATGATGAAAGAAACATGTCCTAACCTCTTAAAAGCTATAAGATACAAGAGAATACAATGGAATAAGTTTAAACATTTAGATACAAATACTCAATAGGTTATCCCAAGACCCAGAAAATAGCCTAAGTTAACACTTCATTGCTGCAGTTAATGAAATCATATATAATTGCATTTTCTTTCCCAATCTTAATATTTTTGGACTTCAATCAGAAAAATAAAAAATAAAAACTGCCAGACAATAAAAGAACAAGGCGGTTGAGATGTGAGGGCAGGTGATATAAATGAATCAATGTTCTGAAAATAGAAAAGGAAAAACTCAGATTTTTACTCAAAGTTTAAGTCAGAGATAATACAAAAAGAGTGTAAGAGGTTGATAAAATAATAATGATTGTCAAGGCTTACGGTGAGAGCAGAGAGGTAGAATGGATAGTGAGATGGAAACCTAATAAAAGAATTGACAACAGAACTGATTTGAGCTCTTTTAATTTTAAAAAAATTAAAACAAAATGCAAGCCATGATTTGACTATTTGACTGTGCTCTTTGCTTGCAACAATGCTAACCAGTCAAAAGGAAAGTTTTCTGTAAATATACAGAAGTAGAAGTGTTATTCCTATTTTTTTTTATTTCCTACTCTCCCAGTGAACATAGCAGTCTCAAAAACAATAAGTAATGAACCTTATCAGAAAGTTGTCTGTTTTCTTGAAGTGAGGACCTTAGCATAGCAGTCTCAAAAACAATAAGTAATGAACCTTATTAGAAAGTTATCTGTTTTCTTGACGTGAGGACCTTAGCATCTTGTGATTCTGCACGTAGGACTAGACACACTCACCTGGCTCAAGGTGCCTTTCCTGAGGCTAAATCAAGCACCGTAAGTGCACCTCAGCACCTAGACAAGCAGTTCCCATGCTTTTTACAACACTGATCAAGCTACTTGGCTTCTGAAAACAAAAGCTACAGGTTTAACTCAACTATAGGCAAATCTATCCATCTAGTTAAGTCTTGTCATATATGCACAGCTCTACAATGTGAAATGCACAGCTCTACAATGTGAAATGCACAAAGATGACGTTTGGAAACATGTCTGTTATATTTACTCAACAGGGTCCTCCACACATGAATATAACCCTGCTCTTCATTACCATCAGTCAAACTGACCATTCAAATTAAATGAAAGAGAAAACTATTGAAAGGTAAACATACCTCAAAACCCAATACTGACATCTTTTCTTCACTAACTGCAGGTATACAGCTCCTGTAAGTAATGTAACTCTCCTGAGATGTATTATCCTCCAAGATCCTGCGATTCATTGAAGCTGGATTGCCGAGTGAAATCTCAAGAGAAGATCTACTTTTCTGAGTCTTCCCCACACTGGCATCCTTCAGATTTTCCTGAACTTCTGCACATTTCAGAGGAATACGATAGCCTGTTTCACTGCATCGATATTTTTCATCATTCTGCAACAAAAATCCATGGTATGGTTTGAAACCGAAATTTTTATTGGTAAAAGGAGAAGGGGAAAATGGAAGGAAATGAGAACTAATAAAGCCAACAATCTATCGACAGAATGGTTTAGGGATATGAGAGAGATGCATGGCAGGAGCTTCCTGGAATTTTACAACCAGCAATTGCAAATCCCAACCCAAAATAATTTCCACTCAAGGCAACCACTTAATAATGTTGTTACATATATCTGGTTTGAAACCATCAAGTACGTGCATCGTGTTCTCTCCTGTCTGATTTGAATTAGTATGTCATAAACTCCCTCCATCCCATATTCTTTGCACCATTTGACCTTTTTGCTTAGTTTGACTTGAATTTATTCATATTAGCATTTATTCAAAAAAAATTTAAAAAAATATATTTAGAAACTATATGTCTTGATTTATCATTCTTATATAAAAGTTCTTTATTTATATACTAAAATGTTGAAAATAAAAAATCATAAATTAATTACTGAAAAGTAAATGGTGCAAAGAATATGGGACGGAGGGAGTATATGTTTGAAGTTCACACTTCATAAATGAAAATTAGGAGAACCCAAGTGCCCAACTGGGTTCGTTTGGAGGGTTTGTCCACCATTAAGTACCCGAGAGGTCGAGGGTTCAAAGGACCTCACACCAGCAACCGCATCAATTCCTCATCGTAAGGAACAGTTTTATCCAGCATGCTTGGATCAATTATGCATTTTTGTACTCAAAGCCCCCCTAAAAGACACCAGTTCTGCTGCATAAGAATCCACAATACTTAAATTGATGGACGATAACATGTATGAGCTGATTAATTATTTTTGGACACATAAAGAAACAGAAAATGGACCAAGATATACTGAATGAACCGATCGCCAGAAACCAAATAATCTCCAATCAAGAAAGATGGGGAAAACCTTTTCGGAGTAAAGGCAAGGAACGCAAGGACCAGAAGGAGAGCATTCGAATGTACGATTACTTCCTGTAGGGGTCTCCTTGAAGCCCATCAAGACTCGCCGGCCAACGTTTCTGCTGAGAACCGAAAATTCAGTAACATGAGCAGATCAAAAAGAAAAGAAAAGAAAAGAAATAAAACACGCACACAGAGAGAGAAGAATTGAGCGCTCACAGTTCATCGAGCGAAGAAGACGCTGAAACGGTGAGAAGAGCGCACAAACATAGGAGATGAAGCCATGAAATTGGAGATCCCATTGTTCTCGTCTTCCCCCTCTATCTCTCGGTCGATTTTGATCTTCTTCCACTGTCGCCCCGTTGTGTCTCTTCCCAACCTTTTGTTTGAGTTTCCTTTTTCGCCCCAAACTCGCAATCATGTCAGTATGATCTCCAAACTGTTGCTACCAATTTGTTCTCTAATCGGAAGTCAAGCACCCCTAATTTTTTGCTTTGTGAGAACTTTTTCTTAAATGCTTATTTTGTGCAATTAAGTCCACTAGCATAAGCCACCTCATCTAACGAATCGATGTAAAGTGCCACGCATGATTAACTATTGCCAATATGGTAAGGTATCCACCTTAAGATCAATAAAGAAGATATATTCTTTCAAAAATTTGAATGGATGTTCAGTCAAAATGTAATAGTTGTCTCTGAGCCCTTAGCAGAATAGATAGGGTTTTGCCCTTCCACAGCTCATGCCCGAGTTTGAGATACCCCATTTCCTTTACTCCTAAACGCTTAAACCTTGTAATTAGTTAATTCTGAATACCAAAAAAATGAAGCAATTGTAGTTCTATGTGACACTTTGTCCATGAAGTCCAACAACGAATGGTAGTCACCTATGTGTTTGGGAGCATATGCGGTGCCAATGTCGACCTCCAGTAGTGTGGAGTGATATTGGCCCTGCTGGGGTGGTAGGCCATAAAGTAGGGGCTAGTGGTGTGATCATAATGGCCAACACATCAGATGTCCAATGAGTCGACCACATCCCTGATGACAAATGAGCCGAGCATGACATGGATCTTAACTAGGGTCAAGGTCCCCATTGCCCGTCCCAAAGTGCCAATGTCCTCACGTCATCCTAATTTTGTAACTTTATACGATGAATTTAATTAGTTTTTTTTTTATAAATTAAGTCCTTAAACTTTTTTTTTTCTTTTTGTATACAAAAGCATCATTACAAGTATATTAAGGTAAGGGAGGGAAAGGGAAATGCCTGCTTTTTCAGGATCTAGAAGACACCTGAACCAACTTTGAACGGCATTATACAAGAAGTGGGGGAGGCAGGAGTCAAACTCCTAACCTTCCACTTCCCTTGGTGTCCCTTTGCTACTTTGCTAGAGTGGCTAGGACAGGTCCTTAAACTTTAAGCAGTTACTTTTTTGTACTTTTATCAATTAAGTCCTTGTAATTTAATTCCTTACAACTTTATCCATAATTTTGGTAATTTTTTCATTGTAATTTAATTCCTTACAATTGTACCCATAATTTTGGTAATTTTTTCAATTAAGTCCCCTAAATTTAATTCCTTATAATTTTATCCATAACTTTAGAACTTTAGTCAATTAAGTCCCTAAATGTTAAATCTTTACAAATTTATCCACATTTTTCGTACTTTTGTCAATTATGCCTATAAACTTTAATTACTTAAAATTTTATCCATAATTTTAGTAATTTTTCCAATTAAGTCCTCAAACTTTGATTACTTATAATTCTATCCATAATTTTTGGTACTTTTGCTAATTAAGTCTCTAAACTTTAACTACTTAAAATTTTATTCATAATTTTGGTACTTTGTCAATTAAGTCCCTAAACTTTAACTTCTTACAATTTTATCCATAGTTCTGGTACTTTTATCAATTAATTCCTTGAACTTTAATTTCTTACAATTTTATCCATAACTTTGGTACTTTTATCATTTAAGTCCCTAAACTTTATGCATTCCAACCTAAACACTATCAACATCAATATTACACTATGACCTAATATACACTATATCATCCATAATCACAATATCAACCTACAATCACCCATAATCACTATATCACATACAATCAACATACTTTCACTATATCACCCACAATCATCTAATAACATTGCTAATATTGCCTAATTTTTTGTGTAAATGAAATTTAGTGAAGGAAATTGATTCCTTACCTCTACAAAGCTCTAAATCATGATTCTTGAAGAGGATTGACCGATGTGGCCTTACCTAGAATGCATCTAGAAGAGAGGAGCACGATACAAGAAATGAGACGAAGTGAAGAGAAGAATGGTGGAGGAAAGAAGATGGAGAGAGCCGGTCGACGACCAACACTTCTGCATGAAGAGGAAAGGGAGGGGGAGTGTTTACAAATAAAAAATGGCAGAAGGAGATGGCAAACTTCTAGTTCATCTTAGAGATTGAGACAATTCTAATCATCACACCATTTTGATGATTTTGCATCAATTCTCAGTGGCAATTGAGGCAAAATATTTGAAATATGGTGACGATTATAACCGTCACCAAAGTGTTGTGACAAATTTGACACGTGGCGCTTGTTTATCCTTTGATTTTGCCTTACAACTACGATGATTAAAATCATCGTAGAAGTCTTGCCCAAATACCCCTCCCTTCCCCTTCCCTTTAAATTTTTTTAAAATTTCAATCGAAATTTTTTGCATCTTGCCCAAATAACCCTCCATTTTTCCTAAAATTTTTCCTCAATTTCTTATTGTTTTTCCCACAATTTTCCCTTGATTTCATGCTTTCCTAGGATTTTCCATGATCCGCAACTACTAAATTATCAATGATTGAATTGCAAAAGATTAAAAATTTTGTGTGAAATTGCAAATTATTGAAAACTTTAGAGTCATTTAAAGTAATTATTATCAATGAATAAAATTGATTTTTTTCAAAATTATGGTACCTAATTGCACAAATATAAACAACGTAGGGACTAATGCCATAATTTTAACAAAATTTCCATCAAGATCATTAAACTTACTAAATATGAAATTCTAAAAAGATATTCTTACTTTCTAAATATAAAAACCTCTAAAATGGAAACTTACTAAATATGTTTAATTAAAAATGTATATAGCATATACAATTAGTTCAATTAGAGCCAATTCATTTTAACTTGAGTCAAATGACTTATATTTTACCTTTACATTTTTTTGCCTAAAACCAATTTCATTTGAAAGTCAATATTATGTAGATGAAATAATCTATTTGAAAGTAAATTTTCATGATGTTGTAAAAATTTTATGAATTTTTTCCTTTTTAATGCTTTAAACTAGAAAAATTGATAAAAATTTAGTAAGATTACAAAAATTGTATTTTCAATGGATTATTAGAGCTACATAATATTGGATTTTAATTAAAATTAGTTTCTGGTAAAAAAGATGTAAGAATCAAAATAAATCATTTTGGAGTCAATTGACTTAAGTTAGAATAAAATTGGTGTAAGTCTCTGACCCTACCATAATTGAAGGCCAGTTTTTGTTAAGGCTCGAGTAATGAGAATCATGACTTTGAGTTACAATTAGAATTGAGTGTTACACAAATATTTAAGGTTTAGGATTAGGGTTAAGGATGAGGTGGGGTTTGCGTTAGGGTTAAGGGATTTAAGGTTTGGTGTTTACTGTTTATTGTTTATGGTTTACAATTTAGGGTTTAGGGTTTAGGGTTTAGGGTTTAAGGTTTAGTATTTTGGAATTGGGTTAAGGTTGAGGGGTTTAGGGTTTAGGGTTAAGAAGTTTTAGGGTTTAGGGTTTAGGGTTAAGAGGTTTTGGGTTTAAGGTTTCAGGTTTAGACTTTAAGGTTTAGTGCTTATGGTCTAGAGATTAGGGTTTACACTTTAAGGTTTAGTGCTTATATCATAATGGTTGGCACATCAGATATCTAGCCACTACATTGGCAACAAGGGCCAAGCATGACATGATTTTGACTAAGGTAAAGTTCCCCTTCTACTTGTCCTAAAGTACCCACATCCTCGCGTCATTGTAATTTATAAATTTATATTGCAAATTTAATTCATTTTTTAAAAATTAAATCCTTAAACTTTAAGTAGTTACTTTTTGGTACTTTTGTCAATTACGTCATTGCAGTATAGGCTCGGTTCATTTGGAATTAACTCAACTCAATTAACATATTTTTGTCTTTTTGGGCCGGGTTACATGCAGTTCATGTTTAACCTAGTCGATTTAATTAAGACAATTGACTTGATTTTGGTCGAAATTACATCCCTGCCACATTAAGAGGATGATTATTCATAAAGTCATATTCAAATAGTTAAACGAATTTAACATACTTGGCACCGGAGTTGTTTATAGGGAGCGATGGAACTCAATAGAGGCAAATTTAGCCACGGATCTCACCAGGGTTGGGGATTAAACTCGGTTCCAGCAATCAAAAGATTTTGCAATTGTCCTTTGACAATGCCCGTATCGAGTGGAAAGAGATGCCAGAGGCCTACATGTTCACAACAGTGCATGCTTTAGATTAGCGGTGAGAGAGAGATCGAGGTGGAGGACAAAATCAAGACATGGCACCAGGTAGTACGGGCCTTTGAGAAGTTTGCACGAAGGTTTCAACTGTCAGAGAACGCCAAGATGCAGGAGACCCCGGCTGCTAGAGAACATCAAGATGGAGGAGACCAAGGTTGATACGGGGATTGGCATTTGGACGATGACATATGGTTCTTTGGTGGTAGGATCGAGTGGCAGGAGAGGGCAGCTTTGAACAGCCTTGAAGTTGGAACCCTTTTGACATGGTAAGGCAGTAAATTTGATGAAGTTTAAAGGTGCTTTCATGTGTTGCTCAAGTAGGTCCAAACCCAAATTTTTAAACGCATTAACATGCACGAGCTAAAGCCAAACAAATAGGTAGAATAATTCCTTGCAATTTTATCCATAATTTTTGTAATTTTGTCAATTAAAGTTCACAAATTTTAATTACCTAAAATTTTATCCATAATTTTGGTACTTTTCTCAATTAAATCCTCAAATTTGAATTGATTGAAATTTTATCCATAATTTTGGTACTTTTATCAATTAAGTCCCTGAACTTTAACTACTTACAATTTTATCCCATGATTTTAGTACTTTTGTCAATCAAGTCCTTAAACTTTAATTCCTTACGATTTTATCCATAATTTGGTACTTTTGTGGATTAAGTCCCTAAACTTTAATTCCTTAAAATTTTATCCATAATTTTGGCACTCTTTTGAATTGAGTCCCTAAACTTTGATTCCTTACAATTTTATCCATAGTTTTGGATCTTTGTCAATTATGTCTCTAAACGTTAATTCTTCATGATTTTATCCACACTTTTGGTATTTTGGTCAATTAAGTCCCCAAAATTTAATTACTTAAGATTATATCCATAATTTTGGTACTTTTGTCAATTAATGTCAATTAATTCCTCAAACTTTGATTACTTAAAATTTTATCCGTGTTTTTGGTACTTTTGTCAAGTAAGTCCCTAAACTTTAACTACTTACAATTTTATTCATAATTTTAGTAATTTTGTCAATTAAGTCCCTAAGCTTTAATTTCCTAAAATTTTATCCATAAATTTGGTACTTTTGTCAATTAAGTCCCTAAACTGTAACTACTTACAATTTTATCCATATTTTTTGTCATTTGTTCAATTAGGTTCCTAAACTTTAATTCCTCACAATTTTATCCATAATTTTGAAGCTTTTACCAATTAAGTCCCTAAACTTTGTGCATCCCATCCTAAACACTATTAGCATCCATATATACACATACACTATGACCTAATAACCACTATATCACTAACAATCACTATATCAACATACAATCACCCATAATCACTATATCATATACAATCAACATACTTTCACTATATCACCCACAATCACCTAACAATGTCACTAATATTGCCCAATTTTCTGTATAAACAAAATTAAGTGAAGGAAATTAACTCCTTACCTATACAAAGCTCTAAATCATGATTCCTGAAAAGGATTGACCTCACCTAGAATGCATCTAGAAAAGAGGAGAATGACATAAGGAAGGAGAAGGGGAAAAGAGATAAGAGAGTTGGTCGATGGCCTATACTTCTACGCAAAGAGGAGAGGGCGGTGGAGAGGAGGACACAAGGAGATGAAGAGTGTTTGTAAATAAAAAATGAGATGAGAAGAGGGCGAACGTCTGGTTTATCTCAAAGATTATGGTGATTCTAAACATCACGCCATTTTGATGATTTTGCCTCAATTATTTATGACAATGTAGACAAAATCATCATAATGGTGCAATAATCATAATCATCGTCAAAGTGTTGTTACAATTTTTACACAAGGCACCAACTTATCCATTGATTTTTGCTTTGTTGATTGCAATGATTGAAATCATTGTAAAAGATCCACCTACATGTTTCCCAAAATTTTTTGCATTTCGCTTAAATACCCTTCCCCTTTTCTTTGATTTTTCTAATGATTTTGCTTGATTTATTATTGTTTTCCTACACTTTTCCCTTAATTTCATGCTTTCCTAATATTTTCCTACAATCTCCAATTGCTACACAATCAATGACTAAAACTACAAAATCTTAAAAATTTTGTTTGAAATTGTAAATTATTGAAAAGGTTAGGGTCTGTTAGAGTAATTATCATCAATGACTACAATTGAATTTTTTATGGTACCTAATTGCACAAACATAAACAATTCAGGGACTAATTCCAGAATTTTAACAAATTTCTAACAAGATCATTAAACTTACTAAATATGAAAACCTAAAAAAGAATCTAATTTCAAAATATGGAAGCCCCTAAAATGAAAACTGATTAAATTGTTTAATTACTAACTAAAATAATATATAGAAGTTTTTGGCCCCTGTTAAGCATATAAAACTAGTTCATTTAATTCCCCGACCCCACTATTATTGAAGTCGGTTTTCATTAAGGCTCGGGTGGTGAGAATCACGACTTTGAGTTATAATTCGAATTGATAGTTACACAAAAGTTTAGGGTTTAGAATTGGGGTGGGCTGAGGGGTTTAAGGTCAGGGTTAGGGTTGAATTAAGGTTTAGTTTTTAGGATTTAGTCTTTACGGCTTAGGGTTTAGTGCTTAGTATTTAGGGTTAATGTTAGGGTTAAGGGGTTTAAGGTTTAATGTTTAGGGTTTAGGGTTTAGTGTTTAAAGTTTACGATTTAGGGTTGAGGGTAGGATTGGGGGGTTTAGGATTTAGCGTTTAGGGACTAGGGTTTAGTGTTTAGAGTCTAGAGATTAGGGTTAGAGGACTAGGATTTAGGATTTAGGGTTTAGGGTTGGGGTTTTAGGGGTTATTAGGGTTTCTGGGTGTAAAGATATAAGGTTAGGTTGTCTTTAACCAAACATTTTTTCAGAGTTTTCTCAAAGTAAAAAAACAATGGAATGACAGAAAAATTGTTAATCATGTGAATATTATTCTGTTTATATTCGTGGCAAAGCCGTAGCAATTTTTTCTATAATTTTGTTATGTTGGTCTGCTACGATTACTTTCGTAGCAAAAGTTGTCACAAATTTTACCTCAAAAAAAGCCCGCCCAAATATTTGAGTTGATTTAAAATGTCAAAAATTAAATATCACAAAAATTGCGATGTTTTTAATTAATCATAGAAAAGCAAAACATTGGAAAATCGTCCAGCCTTCGCCATTGACTGGTCAACTCTTGTTTTTGCTATGATTTAGCGACAATTGTTGTTTGCCTCTCCTAGGATCGTCGCAAATGGTCATCGCTTTGAGCCGTTGTCCTTTTAGTGTAATTACCTAGAAGATGTAACTAATTCGTATTACTTGCAGATGGAATGGAATGGAATCCATATCCAAAGCCAAATTCAAATCCAAGTCGAAGAAGCTAATATATTAAGGTTGCCGAAGTCAACTAGGTGCCTGATGCCAGTAGAAATCCAAATCCCAAGAGAAGTTAAATTACTAATACTAATAGGCCTCCATATTCCTAGTCCTATAAATTATGACAAAGAGCTACCTCAATACCACAAGAAAATTAAGAACAAGTAAAGCTCTTCTATTGTGTAGGGGAAGATAGAGATCGAGATATGGCAGAAGCATCTTACGATATCGGAGGGAATCCCAAGTCGTTGAAACAAGAAGATGATTATGGAGAAGCCAAGAAGTTGTGGTGGCGACGGGTGTTGGATTTTGTAACAGTTTGTCTCCTGTTCTGCGTTTTATTGTCGGCGTTCATGCTCTTGTTCTACCCGTTGCTTTTCCCGGTCACACCCGCCGTCGACCTGCGCTCGTTCTCCCAGTACAACGATAGCGCCGGTGCCGGAGTTAGACCCTACAACATTACCTGGGACGTGACCTTGCGCTTCTCAAACCCTAGCTCTCACACGCCTCTCGCCTACAACCACCTTGTCGCCTCCCTCACTTGGTTCGACATTGCTTGCACCGACCCCATCCGTCTTGCTGCCGCAACATTGCCCGCCTTCCGCCAAGGGACGCGTGCCTCTACTCTGATCAACTCCGCTCTCCAGCCAGTGGACTTGCCCCAACAAGACAATTGTGATTTGGCTGACCTGCTCGCCGCTCACATCTGGCGCTTCCGCCTGGAGGTGCAAGGTGGCTATGACGAAAAGCTCCCGGGCGGCTCCTGGACCAGAACACAAGCAGCCCGCCAGTTAGGGTGCGCTGAAATCACTATCATTGCCGCCACAGGGGGAATGATCGGCCACCCAACCGATTGTACCCCATGATTGATTACCCGGCAAGCAACTCACTTGAATGATTCGACTTGTACGTACAAGACAAGCATACATAGTTAGATAGATAGAAGTAATAATTAGTATCCGATCAGCTTCTGTTTACGTGTGATACAGTTATATCAATTAATTAACTTCTTAATTTTGTCTTTTAAATCGCTTAAATAAGTTCCTTTTAATTTGCATTTAGAAATATATCTTCTTAAAAACCCTATACCAAAATAGAACAATCACTGAAACATTTCAATTTGATTTGTATTGGAATAAAGAATTAAAGTTACAAGATCTGTTCAGGGCGCCGCAACAGCTAATCAACCCAATGTTCGTCAAAGGAACAGAAGGGCATAATAAATTATGATGACCTAGATCCAACAAACAACTAGCTATAACTCACCATCCTGCAACACACCGGCCACCTGAACCTGCTGACTGACTTAGTGCCTTTGAGACAACAACCATTCAGCATAAATAAAACGAAGTTGAACTGGTCTGTTTTGAGTTTTCGATGATTTTCTGCGAGTTCGCACCACCCAGAAGATGTAATGCTTTCTGCCGCTTTCAGTAGCCAGAAGATGCCAATACATTATGCTCCTTTAAGCGCTTCTGGAAATGAGCTAACCGAGTTTGTAAGTGCAGGATACCAGCAGTCTTCTGGGATAAGATATCATTCAATCTTGAAATGTAATCATCCAGTTGGTTTCCAGGCTGGTCTGCCTCAACCAGCAGGTTCATTTCCTGCAATGTAAATCCATGTCAAACTATGCAAAAATAAGTTCTCAATTCTATTACCAAGGGGCCCAACAAAACTTCTCCTGATTTGATGCAAGAGAATTAGAGTACAATTGTGGTACAATTTCATAGCTCTATCAGCAAATAGATTGGCAAAAGTTGCCAAAATATAATCACGTACCCTCTTACAATATTCATTGTATCCTCAACCTGTTTTCTATGAGCATTTACAAGGTCTTCCTCTTCCTGGGAATAATTCATGTAGGATTTATGTGTCAATGTTCACCTCATTATATCATAAAGCAAATCTCTTTATAAAACCAAAATTACCAGCAACAGCGCATTTAGATCATCCTCGGGGCTTGGCTTATTTAAATCAGATCTTGGTGGCTCCTTCCATTGTCATTGACCGGCTAGTTTCAATTGTTTCTCTTCTCATGGAGGAAAATTGTAGTGTTCTTGCTTCCCAGTTTTCTTCCACACAGGTTTTTCAGGCCCGTAGGAATCCTCGGACGTACCATAATCATCTCTTTCATTTTGATCTGGCCATCCATCATCTTCGTACTCCACATTTGATGTAGTTGGTAAAACTGAGGGTGGTGGCAACGTGGATTCCTTTGGGTTTGCAGTCGAAGGCATTACATCCTTCTTCAGATTGTTCCCTTTTGAAAGACTCTTCACCCTGAAATTTTACAGGAAAACGAGATGCCAATTCAAAAGGCGAAATCATAACTTTTGGTCCCACTCTTTCCAGCAGCCAAACTGGATTGGTTCCTAAAACTGCCCAAAGTTAGAGCCTTACCGCATATCTTCAAAGGGGGAATCAAGCAGCAGATAGGATATCAAAAATAGCAAAAAACCAACCAAACACATTTGAAATCTATGACAGTGCTCCTCTGTGGCTAGATGATGCCTTTATAAATTTTTTATCAGCAACATTTTCCCTAGGCTTTGCACCAACTTGAAATTAGGAAGCAAGCCTAAGAAGAAAAATGTTGTTTGTATGCTAGTTTATACTTATATGTTAGTGCCCCCATTCACCGAAAATAATACACTATCACTAACTAAACGGGGCCCAAAAATCTCTAGATTGTGTGAGCCAAGAATGATGTTAGAAAAAGTATACCATCAAGGACAAGGTGGTCAAAGGTGAAAACAGAATCAGAGGCACATAACCGCTACTTTGCCTCAGGCTTAAGGGGCATGAATAAGCAGTCACCCGGGTGAAATGAATCATACGATGAAAGAAACATGCAATAACCTCTTAAAAGCTATAAGATATAACAGAATATAATGGAATAAGTTTAAACATTTAGATACTAATACTCAAGGTTATCCCATGTCCCAAAAAATAGCTTAAGTTAACACTTCATTGCTGCAGTGAATGAAATCATACATAATTGCATTTTATTTCCTAATTTTAATATTTTTGGGCTTCAATAAAAAAAAACAAGTAAAACATAAAAACTGTCCAACGATAAAAGATCAAGACCATTGAGATGTGAGGGCAGGTGATATAAATAAATCAATGTTCTAAAAATAGAAAAAGAAAACTCAGATTTTTACGCAAAGTTTAAGTCAGAAATAGTACAAAAAGAGTGTAAGAGGCTGATAAAAGAATAATGATGGTCAAGGATTACAGAGAGGTGGAATGGATAGTGAGATGGAAACCAAATAAAAAAATTGATAGCAGAACTGCTTCAAGTTCTTTTAATTTTTTTTTAAAAAAAATGCATGCCATGACAAGACTGGTGGACTGTACTCTTTGCTTGCAACAATAGTAACCTGTCAAAAGGAAAGTTTCCTGTAAATATACAGAAGTAGGAAGTTTTATTCCAATCTTTTTTTCCCTACTCTCCTGATGAACATAGTAGTCTCAAAAATCAAAATTAATGAAAGTTATCAGAAAGTTATAAGTTTTCATGACATAAGGGCCCCATCCCTTTTGTGTTTCTGCACGTAGGACTAGACACACTCCCCTGGCTCAAGGTGCCTTTTGTGAGGCTAGATCAAGCGCTGTAGATGGCCTAAGTGCACCTCAGCACCTAGACAGCCACTTCCTCAAGACCCAGTACTGACATCTTTTCTTCACTAACTGACCAAACAAACTAGAGGAAAGAGAAAACTATTGAAAGGTAAACATACCTCAAGACCCAATACTGACATCTTTTCTTCACTAACTGCTGGTATACAGCTCCTGCAAGTAATGTAACCCTCCTGAGATGTATTATCCTCCAAGATCCTGTGGTTCATTGAAACTGGATTGCTGAGTGAGATCTCAAGAGAAGGTGTACTTTTCTGAGTCTTGTCCCCACTGGCATCCTTCAGATTTTCTTGAACTTCTGCACATTTCAGATGAATACGATAGCCCGTTTCACTGCATCGATATTTTCATCATTCTACAGACAACAATCCTTGGTATGTTTTGAAACCGAAATTCTCATTGGTAAGAGAAGAAGGGGAAAATGGAAGGAAATGAGAAGTGATAAAGCCAACAATCTATCAACAGAATGGTTTAGGCATATAAGAGAGATGCTTGGCAAGAGTTTCCTGGAAATTTACAACCAGCAACTAGATATCCCAACCCAAAATAATTTCCACCTGAGGCAGCCACATAATTCCAACCCACAATGTTGTTACATATATCTGGTTTCAAACCATCAAGTATGTGCATCGAGTTCTCTCCCGTCTGATTTGCATTAGTATGTCATATATTTTTGTTTGAAGTTCACACTTCATAAATGAAAATTCGGATAACCCAAGTTCCCAACTGGATTTGTTGGTGGCTCTGTCCACCATTAAGTTCCTGAAAGGTTGATGGATTTGTTGGTGGCTCTGTCCACCATTAAGTTCCTGAAAGGCCGAGGGTTCAAATGACGTCGCACCAGCAACTGCATCAATTCCTCGAAGTAAGGAACAGTTTTATCCAGCATGGCTGTATAAATTGTGCATTTATATACTAAAAACCCCACCCAAAAAACAAATGTTATGCTACATAAGCACCCACAATGCATAAGTTGATGGACGATAACATCTTATGAGCTAGTTAATTATTTGTGGACACAAAGAAAATGGACCAAGAAATATTGGATGAACGATCGCCAGCAACATAATAATTTCCAATAAAGAAGGAAAGGGAATACCTTTTCGGAGTAAAGGCAAGGAACGCAAGGACCAGAAGGAGAGCATTCGAATGTACGATTACTTCCAGTAGGGGTCTCCTTGAAGCCCATCAAAACTCGCCGGCCAACGTTTCCGCTGAGAACCGAAAATTCAGTAAAATGAGCAGATGAAAAAAAAAAAGAGAGAGAGAGAGAGAGAAAGAAGAAATAAAACACGCACACAGAGAGAGAAGAATTGAGCCCACACTGTTCATCGAGCGAAGAGGACGCTGAAACAGTAAGAACAGCGCATAAACATAGGAGATGAAGCCATGAAAATGAAGATTCCATTGTTCTCGTCTTCCCTTCCTGTCGATCAATTTTTATCTATTCTTCCACGGCTTAAATATCAAATTTACCACTGTGAACGTTCGAGAAGAGCATATATACCATCAAACTTAAAAAATACTTTTTCTGTCCCACGTTCTTTCTAACATTTTTCATTTTGGGTTGTTACAATTTCTTTATAACATTTCCTTTTTTAGTAAATTTTAACATGCAACTTTACAATTATACCCTCTTGCTACTCTCTATTTTGTTCATCTCCTAATCTATTTTCTCATATCTTTGATCTGTTCCGGTCTGGTTCATTTTCTGCGTCTTCGATCTCCATCGAGCCACTGGCGGAGGATGCTGGAGACGATGCAGGTAGCAAACCGGAGGAAGGATCCCCGATTGGATAGAGGCACGAGAATCGTACGAGATCAGAGTGAGGCGAGGCACGGTGAGCCAAGATAGGAGAGAGACGCAAGAATCGCAGGAGATTAGACCGAAGTGATGCACGGCGAGGCGAGATCAAAGAGACATGAGAATTGTTCGAGATCGGAACAAAGCGAGGCAAAGCAAGGTGAGATCAAAGAGAGGCGAAGTAAGGCGAGATCGGAGCGAGGCTAGGTGACGGCGACAGTGAGGCAAGGAGCGATCAGAACATGGTGAGAAACGGCAAAAAGCGATGGCGAGGAGAGGAGTAGCGGTGAGGGAGTGGTGGCGAATGAGGGGCGATCGGTGGAAGACGAGATCAAGGGGCGGTGGATAACCGGCATGAGAGGGTAATTTTGGAATAGATTGGAGCGCCTTGGTTTGCATGAAAAAGGAAATGGTGCAAAGATATCGGGACAGAGGGAGTACTAAATAACATACCAATGTTAGACCATTAGACCATATATACCATTACACCATTAATGTTGCCACATAATGTGGAAGTGGACAAGTCATGGATGATGTGGAAAGATGACATGGCAAAATGCCACATCATACTTGCTAAACTGCTAAAAAAAGGAGAGGAAACTCCAGAATGTTATTGGGCTTGTTTGGCTAGTTTGAGGGAAAGAAGATGAGAGGCAAATGAGTAAAACTTTCAACTTTGGAAAGAAGGATCAGTGAATCGGAGTGATCTTTATGGAAAAGAAAAGGAAATATCGTTGGTTCGGAGATTAGGTACACTTGATTGTTGAGTAAGGAGTTTATATTTTTAAAGGGTTTGGAAGGGTTTTTTAATTTTTGTTTAAGGTGGGGTGTAGAGAGGTTTTGGTTTCTGTTGTTTACATGTTGCAATCCCCTATATTTGGTAGGGTGCAAAGAGCTAAAAATTGTAGTTTATGCATAACAAGTGTTATAGGTATTATTTGTTGAAATTTAAAAATGTGGTTTTGTATGTGCAGGATGGCAAATGATGTAAATATGATGTTCAAATATACATTCCATTATGGAGGAAGGTTTAGATATTTTTCTTTCAGATATAAAGGGGCAGGGAGGAAGGGGCTATTAGTTCTGAGTATTGGACTAACTCACATTCATTTGTGAGCTTCATTTGTGATCATGGGTTCCAGAATGTGAGGAATGTGTATCAGCAGAAAAGTTGGACTCTTTTGAGAGATTATGAAGATGTTAAGCTTATATGTGATATGGATTTAGTGATTGAAGCATTGCAGTTACTGGGTGAAAGAGGGTAATGCCACTTCTATGTAAAGCATAATGAGGCCGATAGTTCAAGCAATGTAGACAACACGCAAAGAGATGCAGGGTAAACAGAGGTGATAGCTAATCTTGGCCTAACAGAAGATATTATAGGAGACAAAACCTTGGATGAGGTAACCAAAGATCCAGATAAAAGAGATGTAGGTGGAAAGAGAAAGGGAAATAAGGAGGCTAGAGAAGGGAAAAAAGAATGTGAGACTTTCCATAATGAGGTTGATGATGTGCTTATAAGACAAGAACCAAAAGAGTTGGATGAGGAGGTGAGAGTTGCTCGAGCTAATCTTAAAAGGTTTGTTGATAAGGTTGCAGAAATGAACAAAACTGAAGATAGTGATCAAGAGGATGGGAATTATAAGGATGAGGATTTCATCCCCTCAAAGGATGGAGAATCAGATGATAATAAAATTGTTGCTGAAGTTGATGAAGTTGATGTTCGAAATGGAAGTGATGGAGATCATATTGATTACCTTGAGTCAACTGATGCTGGTGATGTGGGATTAGATTATGATGCTGGTGATGGTGAAGGTCAATGAAATACCAAATTTAGGAGAAGTAAGTTTCCCAAGTATGACCCTATAGTAATGCATCTTGTTTTCGAGGCAGGGTTAAGATTTGATGATTTGGAACAATTTAAGGAGGTTTGTACTGAGTATGCAGTTTCTACCATAAAGACTTATGGTTCAAGATTAATGACAGGAAGCGAGTTGGTGTAAGATGTGGAACTGGTTGCTCATTTATAATTTGGGCTTCATATTCCATAGGACTTGATCAGTTCCAAATTAAATGCATCAGGAAGGCGCATACATGCAAGCAAGCATTCAAATTAAGATTAGTTACAGCAAGATATATTGCTAATAAGTATTAGGATGTCATAAGAAGTCAACCAAGGATGAGGTTACAGAAGCTGAAAGAAAAAGTAAAAAATGAACTTAGGTTGAAAGTCAACAAGTTCATGGTTAAAAAGGCAAAACTTATTGTGAGACAAGAGATGGATGGTAACATAGTCCATGAATATAGACTCCTTAGGGACTATGTTGGAGAGTTATTGAGGACAAATCTAGGGAGCACTATGTTGTTGAATCTTTTACCAACACCAGATGTGTCTTATGCTGTATTCAACCGAATATGTATATCTTTTGAAGCTTGTAAGAAGGGTTTTCTATTGGGAGCAAAAAGATTTTTGGAGTTGATGGTTGTTTCTTGAAATATGTAGTGAAGGGTGAGTTATTATCTACCATTGGTCAAGATGCTAATGACCAAATATACCCTATAGCTTGGGCTATAGCGGAGGTAGAGATAGGATTTCATGAACATGATTTTTGACAGCTTTGTAAATTGACTTGGAAATGGGGGATGTGTCACAGGCCTTTACCTATAATCCTATCTAAGTCATATAGGACCCCAGGAACCTTACACTAATTTAGTGCTAGGCCTATGCAAGTTGCTCCTTAGTGGGCCTGCTAATTAATTAAATCTTTAACGCATTATTGTTTTATACTACGCCTTACTATGGCTATAGGTCAATGACCATAAGAATAATATATACTTGTTGTAGCTAGCAAGCATTTCAAAATATGCATTCATATAAAACATACTGTTATGCACTGTAAATCCATACAAGCTACCAGGGAACATAACCAATAGTTCCATCTCATTCACCAGAGGCATATATTTCACACACATATATACATCATACATAAAAGTGTTATACATATGCTACACATTGAGAATCTTGGGATCCAATCCCACCTGAGTTACACTACCAAAAAGGATCAATATAGTGTTCACGTATCCCCTGCTCCTTGCCTCTGTACAACAAAGGCCAGTAAATTAGTATTACCACCTGAGTAATTAGGAACCTGCAAGAAAGAAACATAACAACAATATACAATAGTAATTAACTTATGCACACCTGGTATCAAAATACTAACAACCAGTTCCTTTTATTGGTTGTTAGCCCCAGATGTACTAGTATCTGCACATAAAATATGTAAGGGATGTGAGAACCAAAAGTTCCCAGTAAGGGTTATAACCTGCATGAAAAATAATCATATAGGACCATGCATAATATCCATAAGGATGTCAATATATGCCTAGTGCACTTGAGCTCAAATCATAGTGCTAGGAACTCGTATTATTGGCCAATAATTATGGGAGTAGCTAATTCCCACAATTCCTTTACCCATTTGTCCTGCAATTGACAAGTCCAACTTGTCCATACAAATACTACTTTGAAAGCTTCTTAGTATTTGCCAATATCCCTTATTTTATGTACAGGAGTGAACTATTTGCTTATTTAGTGCATGTGTTAGTGCTACCTTTGTAAGGTTTCATGAGTGGTTAAGGACACCTCCCCCTCTTAGGTCCATCCAGGTCTTAGCCCATCATGGTGACCTTAGGTATCGTAGGTTCCTAACCCATCATACTCACCGTAAATTAGACCATATTAAGGTCCTTTTTGCCTATAGATACAAGTTTACAAATATGCACTTACACACTTCATATGCACTTCATAGTTTGGCTTCCTACCAAACCCAATCATATAAGCTTCTTAAATAGCCATCAATACTCAAATCATATGCTTGTTAAATTTATCAATAATTTGGCCACTTGATATACAAGTATCATAGCCAAATTTATTTAACACATAAGCATACAAATTAAATAACCCTTACCTTAGATAACTTAGTTTGCAAGCTTCAAGTACTTAGCCTTTTGTCTCGGTTCTAGTCTCTTCTAGGGTCTTCTTATAGTAGCTTGAGTAATTACCTATAATTGATTATTTAATAATAAGACAAACCATTCCTTAGACAAATAATTAACAATTCTCACTATGGTTTAAATGATTAATTTAACCCTTTTTCACGAATTTATTCAACCGGCCCTTAATACCCATTTTTAAGCAACAAATCCTTTGTTCTTCTTTGCTAGCTAATGGAAATCAGTTTAAACACACTCAATTCAATCCAAAATAACCAATTAAAAGCTGGAATTAAATGGAGAACCGGTAGATCCTTTTATTCCAAAATCAACCGTACCTAAAGCTCTTTCTTTTACAAGCTTGATTTCCAAGCTTCTGTTGCTTGTTTTCTCTTAACAAGCATCAAGGAAACCAACGTAATAACCATTTCCAACAACTACAGGATTGAAATGAAGCTTGAAAACAGGGAGATAAAAATTAGAACTTACTTGAACAATAAACAAGAAATTCTAACTTTGGGTAGCATAAAACTTGGTTTCTATCCACAAATTTTGCTTGATTTGTGGTTAATTTAGCTTGGCAAAAACTTCATCCCTTCATCCATGGCGTTTTCCTGGTGGTTTGGCAGAGAGGGCCGAGTCTTGGGTGGTTAAATGAAGAAGAAAGTGGCCGGGTGGGGTTAATTATCACCCACCACCTTACTTTAAAAAGTCACGTGCTCAGTGCCATCTTTGTACTAACTAGTAAATTTGGGTTTATTTGTAACATGATTAAAAATTTAGGACCAAATTTGGTATTACATCGCTCCTGGTTTCTTTACAGATATAATTACACAGCCAGTCCCAGCCTTTCTGTTATATTCAATTTCAACCCTATTTTTATCAAGATTACATTTAAACCACTTATGGACAATCTAGTCAATCCAAAATTTCACGATGATAAAGAGAAAATCACAAAAAATTGTGATATCTCAAATTTAATTTTTTCTCATGCTCTATCCAACCGTGCAATAAAAATAGGTCACTATGTGAAATGACTAAAATGCCCTTTTTGGTCTGGCCTACTTAAATAATCAATTTCTGCCTCTTTTAAGCTACTAGACCATTTAATACCGAGACTTGACTTGCAAATAAATTATCTAAAGTGTTAATTCATTAAATTAACTAATTACCTGACTGATTAGATTTATAGCTTCAAAAGCTGTCACAGGGCCATGGTTGGACTGTAATATCAGATCAACAAAAGGTACATGTTCTTCTTTTCTCCTTAATTTTTGCCTGAGTTGTTTTGCAGTGGCACAAATAGATTAACAAATTTAATTTGTTGACAGGGACTTGTACCTACTATTGAGGAAGTACTGCTTGATGCTGAACATAGGAGGTGCGCTAAGCATATATGTAGTAACTGGAAAGCCAAGTATCCAAGAGAGAGTTACAATGGTGTTTTAGAGTGATGCACATAGCACAACTGAAAGGTAGTTTGAAGATGCATTGGATAGGATACCTGAGTTTGTTGGGGATGGAGCAAAGGAGGATGTGATTAGGGTAGGGCCTCATTTCTGGTTAAAGCCTTATTCAATAAGGAGATACAGTTATATGCAAATTAGAACAATTGTTGTGAGGCTTTCAATAGAGTGGAGGAGGTAATTGAAGCAAGGCAGCAACCAATATACAACCTATTAGAAAGAATTAGAAAGTACATAATGAGAAGAATGGGTGAGAAGAGATCATATGCCAAAAAATGGGTGAAAAGGTTATGGACCACTACTGTTTGAGAAAATACAAGAACATAGCAAATTTTACCATATGTGAGAGATTTCTTTTAATGGAGATGATGGTTATGAAGTTAGAAATGGTTTTGAGCAACATGCAGTGAAGTTGGGGTTGAAGGAATGTTCATGTGGTTACCAGCAACTCTTAAGGATTCCATGCACTCATGCCATTTGTTGCATTATGGAGAAAGAGGAAGACCAAGTGAATTTCCTATCTTAGTGGTTCACCAAAGAGAAGTATTTGGCAGCATATCGATACTCTATCTTACCTGTAAGTGGACCAAATGACAGGCAGAAGTCAAACTTGATACCAATTACCCCACCAAATGTAAGGGCCATGCCAAGAAGACCTAAAATGCTGAGGAAGAATGGACCAAATGAAATACAAAAAAAAACAAAGGTATCAAGGCGTGGTACAAAGAACAGTTGTTCCATATGCAAACAACTGGGACATCACAAGTCCAGTTGTACTTTCAAACATAATCCATAAGCATCTCAGGTTTTTTATCCAACTAGGACTTTTGTATTTTTTTTGTTAGGCTTAAATACCAAATTGACCAAAGTAAATTGTTGTTTCTCTGACCCAGCAGATTCATGCACTGACCATAGGTTTTTCACACTTCTAGGAAACTGTCAATCCTCCTTGCAGAGGTCGAAAAAAGAGAAAATTGTTCTCTCCTCATCCTGCAACTTGATATTATCCTGCAACTTAACCTAATATCAAGATCACTAAGACCAAGCACGAAGGCATGGGAGTATACACAAACTTGGTCAGGAACAAATTTTAAACATTAGTATATCTCTATATTTCTAACTTGATTATGTAGTCTTACCGTTATCAAGCATTAACTTGTGTTTTACCACAACCTGGTAAACGTGGCAATGGTCACACTTACAAGTGGGCAGAGGCAAGCAAATACTAGCATGTAAGTGCCAATAGTTTTCCTTGAACATGGAAGTTCATCTTCACAACCTATACTAAAGCCTATCAAGATGGGAGCATCTTTAATCCTTACAGCTGGGGCACAGTTTAGACAAAAGACACAACCAAGGCAACCAAGCAGTTAACCATAGTTTTGCCCATATTTCTGCCTATATAACTTAAGGACTAGCCCTTTCATTTATGTGTAATTTGTTGCATTTTTTTTTTGTTATGTAGTGATGTTAAACTAAACTTTTGTTTAGAGAGTTGAATTATGTTCAAAATTGCTACTCAAGTCATACTTTTGTAATGCCTTGTTTGGTACTTCTATTCTCTTTTTTTAATGGTTAACTTACATTAAATATCTGCGACGGACATATGACAATAGAACTTGGCCATTCATATTCACATTCCCAAAAGGGTGCACTGGCAGGCCTCAAACATAACACTGCAAAATGCACAAAGTACCCCACACATGACCATTTTTCCTACATGACTGTTTTTTATACAAATGCTCTGCCCACACATGACCATTTATGAACTACACTATGCAAGTAATACACCAACAGAAACACATGAAATTAGCAACACAATGATGCTTACACAAGCAAATGCTCCCACCCTAACATTCTTCATTTCTAATATCATCTTATCATCTGCTACCCTTTTCTCATTTTCTAAGAGCTTTATCTTCATCTCAGCTTCTTTTTTAGCAACACACGGCTGCTCTTCTAACTTTCTTATCTCATTTTCCATAGCTTGCACCTTTACATCACCTTTTATCTTTGCATAGTATAGCTCATCCTCCAACTTTCTTCTATCATCCTCTACAACTTTTACCTTCACCTCAGCTTCTATCTCCACACAACATAGCTCCTCTTATACATTCATTTTCTCTTCTTCTACACATTTGACCATCACCTCTGCCTCTGACTTTAAAGCCACTAGCTGCTTCTTCCCTTTCCCAACTTTAGCAATCAATGCGGTATTCACCATCACTAATCTCCTCTTTGATGCCACCAACCCATTTATCACTCTTGTTGCTTGAGCTAGGAATTCAGGGTCCTCACGACTAAAAAAACTTACATCCATCTGCCCTCAAAAAATGGAAAAAATTAGCTTACTTAATGATGCCCTGCAGCATCTTCGTTGAGTGACATTGTGACTTTTGGAGGGACTTCCTGAGAGGGAGAATGCCTGGAGCCCAGATTTCCCAGGGGAGTGTGCCTGAAAAGCTCAGAAGAGAGGGTTAGGAGGTCCCCGGGGTGTTTTTCCGGGGAGGAGCCTCTGACGCCCAAGTCAGTGTCCTGAGAAGGTAAGGGGGAGCACTAAGGTTTTAGTGGCCTTGCCTGTTTGTATTTTCTCAATGAGAGGGGTCTGATCAAGGATCCATCGTTTGCTAGGGTTTGTTTCCTGGTATTTATAGGAGTGTCCAGCCCGTTCAGATCATGACACGTGTTCGGTCAGATCTTTTCTGTACCTTCGGGCGTAGGGGACAAGTAGCTATTTGCAGCTCCTCGAGCCTTGGTCCGAGACAGGTCGTGACAAGACCTGGACGGCGTCGGCATGTCAGATCGCCGTTTGAGGCAGCATGTAGCGCCTGTGGGCGACATGTCAGAGGCTCCTTAAATGCTTATGCCGTACTCCCGAGGTCCTCTAGGCGAGGTCGTCTTTGACACAGATGCCCTTCCTCGGGAGCTATGCTCATGGTTTTGGGGAGTTCCCTGGTTCGGAGGTTCCGCCTTCGGGGAGATCCTCTTCTGCTTGCAATAATCAGTTCTTCATATCCGAAGGCGATCCACCCGGTCCCCCCGGGGGAGCCGGCAACATCTTTGAAATCCCTGGCATACTAGTTGAAGTCCTAAATTCAAGGCTCTTGACTTCGCTCCCTCTGAGGTCAGTGATAGCGCCTCTTTCGGATGACGCCAGGCTTCCCGATCACACTTTCGGCAGGAAGTATGTTCTGAAATAGGCGATAGCCCTTCGGCTATCACTTAACACATTGTAGTTGAACAAGCAGTCACCCGTCTACTGATCCAAACATTAATCACAAACTATCATTTCATGGTTTAAACTATAGATAAACACTTATATTCCATCTTCGACATCCAACAAACCGTCTACTTGGATTCCAAAGTGTCCATGGTGTGTTCCCAACCGCCCTCCCCCCACATTTGCACACAAAGTTTGTCATCCTCTCTTCTCTAGATTGAGCTGATTAAAATGTGACTAAATCTGGATCACACAATGAATCACTCATCTTAATTTATCAATGCCCTTATTCAATTTCATCGATTGATCATGAACCTGAAAATCCCCCAAATTATGCTGCTAATAGATTTCTAGGGCTTTTCAACTATTTCATCTTCAATCCCAATCACCCTACCTTTGTTTTCAATACCGTTTTACTTATGTGTTTTATCATTTTGCTAACACCTACCACTGTGCCATCCCCTTACCAGAATATTCCTTTTCCCATGGAAATATTTCCTCCATTTCTTCTACTAGTGTCAAATATGCCCCCAAAAGCAACTTTGGTTGCAATATTGCTTAAAATTTAAAATTTTAGTATGTTATTTAGTAGTTTTTGAAGTTTGATGGTAAATATGCTTCTCTCGAACATTTACAGTGGTAAAATGTGGTATTTAAGTTATTCTTCCACTGTTACCCCGATGTCTCTTCCCAACCTTTTCTTAAAGTTTTTTTTTGCCCCAAACTCACAGCCCTGTCAATATGACCCTAAAACAACTATGATTATTTAACATTGGTGTAATGCCCGGACAAAGCCAAACTGATCAGGTCCTGGGGTAAGTGGATTGGGAGCCAAAGAATTTTCCTAATTTGGGAATTTAGCTCAATTAATTTGAGGAGACATTGAATTAAGTATGGCATGGGCATAAATGAGTGATGAACACTCTTGAAATAAGCTTAGATTAGGCCAAGAGAATTAGTGGTGAAAATTTAAAGTGAGGGACTCAATTGAATAAAGGGGACTTTTGGTGGTTGGGCTCAATTGCTCAAATGCGAAGAATTGAGGGACTAAGGGGGGATTAGCCAATTTTAAAGGCATTGGATGCCATGGCTGTCACCTCCCTCCATTTCCCCATTATTTTAATGCACCTCCATCCAAGTCATCACTTAGGATTCTTTTCTAGACCTACTTGTCCCACACTTTTGACAAATTCACCCAGCTCTTCCAATTTGTCTCCCACTTTGTCTCCATGTGAATCACATGATTTTCTCTCACTCCCCCTCCATATGGCCGGCCATCACATGCCCAAAACAATTCATTTCATTCTCCCATTCATTTTACACTTTTTCACCTCGAAACAACTCAAACACTTCCAACTCTTCTCTCTTTCTCTCTCATTTTTGGCCATACAAGTTCTTACCATTCCATAAGCTTTTCTAACTCTCTTCTTGCTCTAAACATTCTTCCATATCAAGATCATAGCCTTCCTCAAATTAAAACCAAGTGTTCTTGGTAGAATTCATGCTCTAAAGCCATAAAGAGCAAGAATCATGCAAAGAATACCATGAAATCCAAGGAGGAAGTTTCAGCCACCTCTCTTTCTTGGTGGGTTTGACCTCTTCTCAAGGGGCTTTTTTTTATAAATGAGCTACTAAACTCATTGGGAGGAAGAATCAAAAAGAAAATTTGAAGAACATCAAGCACACAAAATTCGGTCTCACCTCCTAGTCGAGGTTTCGTAAGTGTGAACCAAGTATTCTTGGTATTTTGATTTCTTTAAGATAATTACCAAGTGTTCTTGGTATTTTATGGATTACTAATTTATTTGGCCATTTTGGTTCTTGTGCTAGAAAATCACTTCTAGAATCAACAAGCAAGGAAACCGAAGGAAAACAAGCTTTTAAGAAGCTTTCAGTATTGGTAAGGATTCCTATACTCTTTTGAGTATTCGGGCCCCTAGGTGATGGTCAAAGAACCATGTGATCCTAGGTGTTCTAAGAGGGCATAAGTTAAATTATTGCTTCGGCAATTCTGTATCGCTCATGAGCTAAGTTAAGTAAGCAAGCATTATGGGCTAGGATTTAAGTAAGCTACCTTAAATTCCTATGCTAAGTGAGATCTCCGAAAATGAAAAGTATGTGAAATTAATGAAATAAAACTTGAGGGATGCTTGCTGCCCTTCTGTAAATCAAGGTGTTAAGTGGCGTGTGTTTGCATGCTTCTATGAATTTTTTATGCATGCTAACCCCCGATTTCGATTATTATTGTATATGCATATATCTTTGTGTTTTCTTTGTCTTTATGTTTTCCTTGCAGGAACTTGGAATAATTATTGCCATTACATTCTTGGCATATGTTAGGCCTTAAAGGCCATATGTTAGGCTTTGGAAGCCATACGGAATCCTTATTGAGATTTAAATCTCACCCGCCCTACTCTACCTTTGTAGGAAAAAGCGTGCTCGAAAGATTGAGCTAAGAGTCCTAAGTACTCTTTCTGTGGTGTTAAGGTTGAGTATGTAAATAGTATTTGCTCAAATTATTCTAAGTATTTATCTTTAGTTGCTTGAAAATCAAGCTAATAAAATGTGGACTTCGTGTGCAGGACTACGAGTCTAGAAACTGTGGGAACAACGTCTTAAGGTGGATTTGTGTTCTTTGGAATATGGCTTGCTTTTAAGCATGTAATAGTTGGTCTTAGTTAAATGACCAAATTTATGGACTTAGCTAAAATTCGGCCAAACTTAGTATTTTGGGCTTGTAATATGGACTATGGACACTTTGGGTGCTTTTATTGCTTGGTGGACTTACCAAGGCCCATGCATGTTTTATGGAAGTATGATTTTCATGAAAACTGGAAGCATGTGTAAATTGGGCTTAAATGTGTGTAATGGGCTTAACTAAGAATTTGGACAAAGTTGAATATGTTCTTGTTAATTTTGGGCCATATGCATGTTAAGTACGGAAAAGGCCCATAAGCCCATGTTTATATGAAAGCATGCTATGTTTGGTTAAGTATGTGCACACTAAGATGAACATGCAAGAAAACTTGGAAAAGCATGAAATTTGGATGCATGTGTAAAGATTGGCTAATAAGGAGAATAGGTGCACATATGTGAATTAATGTATGCCTAAGCATTAGTTTGCTTATAAAAGCATTAAGAGATTACGTGCACTAGTGAACACCAAAATACATAAGCATGCGAAGCATATGCATGAAAATAAGTTTTCAAACTTAAGTTGGTGTTTTGGTTGCCATGCATAATCTTGGCTAAAGCTTGGTAAATACCATGAATTGAACACATGAAATCCACATAGGTGCTAGCTTGTTTTTTTAGAGCACTAAAACTTAGCCTAAATAAAGAACATAATGAGCTAGTACCAGTAAGTATCCTGGGGTCATGCCATAAGTCTTAGTGAGTAATAAAAGCCCCTTTGGTTTAATTAAACTTCCGCTGCATGTTTTCGATTTATCGGGCCTGAATGGGCCAGGGGCAGTTTAGGGCAGTTTTATTACAGTTGGACCAACAGCAACGAATGCCGTATATGCATCTGTTGTGTCTCTCATCCATCACATAAAACTTTTCTGATTTAAAAATTATTACAAAATCCTTTTTCACTAACAAAAAATTATGCACCCATAATTTTGTTTTTGTGAGAATCTTTTGTGAAGTGCTTTATTTATGAAATTAAGGCTAATTCATTTTTAGTTTTCATACTCTGTTTAATGCATTTTTCTCTATTAGTGGGGCCTATGAAGCTACTATTTTTTAATTGATTAAACAAAAGTTCTTAAAGTTGGAATTATTTATGGTCAAACCCAGTCAAAATTTTCTCTTCCTTAAGTTGTCAAACTAATGCCTCCACTAAATGCGATCAATGCTTTGATTCAGGAGGAAGAAATTTAAGTATGAAGAATAATTAAGAGCAAGATCGGGAGCTTCTCCACTTACATTCCTTGCCTTTTTCCACAATTTCTTCTTCAGTGACCATTTCACAGCTTGACAAAGACTTGATATGCAAAATCTTGATAACCTAGTCCCGTTTTGCCTTCGCAAAAATGATGGTGACATAGCACCATCATTCTCTTTCTCCTTTTGTGTGTTAGGCCTTTTCGTTAGAGATACTGTACAGAAAATTTGCTCTTGTGGATGAGGGTAAAGAGTAAGGCCAAACCACGGAGATAGGCGAAGACGTAGGAGCATGAGAAATAGGATGATCAGAAAGGGATGTGGAGCAGGGGCATCATTACGGGTAGTGGACGAGGCACCATTCAGATGACCAGGGGATGCGACGATTGGGTAAGCGAGGCTGTACAAGAGAAGCTTCAACGGCAAAACCTCATAATTTTGTAAAATTAAATGTCTATATTCATTCATCATCGAGTGCTTCTTGTTTAATATATGCCATTAGATGATTTTAACAAGTTAACGACTTAATGAAAACCCAAAACAAACTGGCCCTAAGTCCACATGCCTCAACCACCTCATCTAGCAATAAAGAGTAACCAACGTATAATGCCCTATATGATTAACAATTACTAATATGGTAATTTACCCAACTTAGGATTGATAGAAAAGATATCAACTTTCAAATACATGAGTGGATGTTTAGTCAGAGTGTACAACTTCGGTTATGGGTAACATTATTTGGGTTTTCTTCCTTATTAACAATGATATTCTTAATTAGTTAGGCCTTCTATTTTCCCAAGACATTTCTTGAAAAGCTTTATTCCAATTTTTAGCTGACAAGGTCAAACAACATTTTAAAAGCTAGAAATAGAACTAACTCAATAACACATGTCATCTTAGTATTATATAGTCGATGCTCAACAATTTTCATTTATGTTAGGTCCCTATTCAAAGTTCCAATGATGTTATCAGATAATTTATCCAAACAGTTTATGCATTTTTGGTAGTAAGGTTCCCAACATAAACAATGCATACATATGAACCATTAATGCATTTTATCCCTCCCCAAAAAGGTTAGACAGCCTTGGGATTAAAGACTTTTGCTTCTCCAATCAAATCTTCCTTGAAAAAAATTTTAGAGAATCTTCACTGGGAGTAGTGACAAGCTAGTATACTAGGTCCTCATATCCAAATATGGTCATTCTCATTCCTTTTGGAATATTAAAATGGTCGAGAATTAATTTGTCAAAGTTTTTTATATGGTAGAGAATTCTTGCAAAATCATTACCAAAGGACCGTCAAGGATTGGTCTACTATTCGGATGTGGGAAGATGCTTGGATTCTTAGTATCTTTTTCATACATTTTTGTGCACTCTCAGTAAATCAACTATGTGATACCAATCTTTGAGTATCTATCTTTATGCTTCTGAGATGCATGTTTGAAGGACTTAATGCTTCAAATTTTATTTCCTCCCCAAGTTCTTGATCATATTTTGACTATTAACCTTCATCCAACATAAGTTCCTAAGACTCTACCATTTGGCATGGAAATGTTTCAAGGTTCATTCACTGTTACAAAGGGCTACAACTAAAAACTTTGAAAGAAATCAGCTACTTTCTTTAATCAATGGCTAATTCCTTACAACACATTCCTCACCCGGAGTTCTCCAATATCTTAAAGACTCTTTGTACTACTTAGATCCCTCAAAAGTTTAAACTATTTTTCTAGAAATGTTTATCTAATGTCTTCCCGACAATAGTAAACTTTGTTACCCCTGGCAGGCTGATAAACCCTTTTATGTTCCCACTATTGTAACACTTTTAGAACAATGTTTCATCTGATCTAAGAATGTTTAGGCTTTTAGTAAGTATGGGGTACATCAACCCTTATTCATGACATACCATTCATTTTAGGCTTGGCTCATTTTCTCTACTAGTGAATAAAAAATCATAGCCCCTTCGACTGGTTTTGATTCTTAATTTCAAACCTATGGATCATTTGGCTTGGTCAAAATGAATGATTTATTTGGAATGCTCCATTTCATCCTTAATTTCTATGTCACGAAGTGGCATCCCAGTGCCTCGAGTTGCTCAACTTGTAGGCCCTTTGGGACTGTGATCCCACTTAGTTACTATTGGCTAACGATTACTTGTAAGTAAAATAAAACAATTTACGTGTAACTTGTTTCTTAGCCTACCATGCAACCAAGATATGCATGGATTTGTCCTAGTGATGCAAAAAAAATAAGTAAACCATTTCAGAAAAACATTGCTCGAGCATTCATTTTAAAAGTACTTAAACCATGACAAGACATTGAAATACTAGTTACTTCAACTTCAATTAATAGTTTATGCACACATTACATCACTAGCATGCACCTAAAAGTAACATAATGGTTTTACACCACAATATATCCTAATAGGGGCAATATCTTACTACACAAGGTACTATAAACATAGAAGACAAAATTTTTAACTAAGATCCTTTACTTGAGCCCCACTTTTGAGCTATCAAGCTCTAAGTGCAAGCCCCTTTGTTATACTTGTACACCACTTAGCCTTTAAACTGTAAAAGCATAGAACTTAGTTAGTATGAAGCTTAACTCTCAAGTAAACTTAGAATCCTAAGGATTTTTTAGAAACAGTACCTGTAAAAAGAAGAAACTTAGCCCACAACTATCCACTAGTTGTTAGGCCTGGTATTAAAACCTGCACAACAAACTTAAAGGAGTGAGTACATGAATGTACTCAGTAAGGATCCTTTGGGGTACCTGCAAGAAAGAAAGCAAGCAAACATGCAATATGGCACACAAACAACATTCAACCAACCAACAATCAACATAAGACAAAACATAAGGATATATAACGCATGAATGTATGATATGTAACACACATAATCCTTGGGACTTCTTACACCTTAGGTGTTTTGGCATAAGTTCTCGAGCATCCTGGGAAATTGCCGATGATGAGTCACCTAACCGTGTCGCTAGCTGCGACGCGTAGCCAATGCTCTTCCAGCATTGCACAACTGCGTGCGAACTTGCACAAAACTTGCCCAACCTTCTTATCACCAAAGCCAATTCACGTGGGTCTTGTTTATACTTCATTCCCACATGTAAATACTATATCTCTATCCATTATTTGAGCTAAATCAAACTTGAATCCTTACCTCAATTCAACCACAAAGTAAGAACAAAGCACAAGCACACTTGAGCTCAACCTAGCTTTCTTGAGTTCTAGACCTAAAACCAACATGATATGGCACCAAAAACCTCAAATTAAGACCATTTTTTACTACTCAAACAACTTATGACTAGTTCAAACCAAACCAATAAGCTTACCTTAGGTTTTAAGCTCAAAACAAGCATCAAAGAGCTAGATCGAAGCAAGAACACTAAGAACAAGTTGGAGGCTTATTGGAATCACCTTGGGACCATCAAATTTGATGGAAACTTGAGGAATTGGAGAGGTTTGCTACAGAATTTCTTGTGCGGAGAGGGAACCACAGAAATTGGAAAGGGACAAATGGGTAATGGAAGTCAAACTTGCCCAAAATGTCCTAACCACTCCACTAAGGCATACTTCTTATTTTCTTACCTTTTGGCTTTCAAGTTCTCCCTTGATTCACTTTGGCCACTAAAGATACACCCAAAACCATCCCTCTTTGGTCCTAAAAAGTTCAAAAGCCTCTTACACTTAGTCTCTTGGACACTTAAGCCACCTAAGACATAAATGACTCACTTGAGCACTTAGCGCAACTTTTGCCCTTTCCTTCAAATGATGGTTCTAATAGCTATAATAACTTTTGGTCTTTATTTAATTAGTCAATATTCCTTACATGAACCTAATTTCATAAAAATTATATTCATGCCACACACTTGGGTCAAAATTACTTTTTTTCGTTTTTCACTCTTAAGTGCCAAACCACACTTAGGAACTCATCTTTACACGTACTTGGCTTATCTTTCTTGCTTAATAAGATGCTAACTTGAGGTACTTAAGTGAAATCACTTAAATAAACATACTTACCCAGTCAAAGTCTATGATTGACTAGGAAAGTCGTCATATCCTCTCCTCTTTCAAAAAGTTGGTCCCCCAAATTCTGACTTAATTGGGCAAATTCACTTGGATATTTCTTTCACATATCCTGCTCGGTTTGCCAAGTGGCGTCTTCCTCCCCATGGTTAGACCATAGTACATTGACCATTGAGATCCACTTTGTACCTAGTTTCCGAACTTGGCGGTCAAGAAACTTAATAGGGTGTTTTTCATAACTTAAGTCCTCTCTTATTGGAATGACGGATAGGGTTAACACTTACCCAAAATTCACAATGCATTTCCTTAAGGAACTCACATGAAAGACATTGTGGACATAGGCCAAACTTGGTGGCAAAGCCAACCAATAAGCCCCTTTCCCTTCATTCTCAAGGATTTCAAAAGGACCAATGTATCTTAGAGCCAATTTACCCCTTTGGCCAAACCTAACCACACCCTTCATCAAGAAAAATTTAAGGAATACCTTGTCTCCTACATCAAACTCCAAGTCTTTCCTTCACACATTGGCGTACTTGGCTTGTTGATTTGAGGCAGCCTTGATCTTTGCTTGGATCAACTTATCTTTGCCATGGTCTCGGCAATGATTTTTGGACCAACAACCACTTCATCTACCTTATTTGCCCAACAATGAGGCATTACACACTTACGCTGATACAAAGCTTCATAGGGTGCCATCTTAATAGCTTCTTGATAGCTATTATTACAAGCAAACTCAATCAATGGCAGGTGTTGGTCCCAATCCCCTCTAAAATCCATCACACAACTTTGCAACAAGTCTTCCAAGGTTTGGATCACCTGCTCAGTTTGTCCATCGGTCTTAGGGTGATAAGCAGTACTTAGGCTCACAGTGGAACTCATTGCCTTTTGAAAGACATTCTAAAACCTTGAGATGAAATGGGGATCTCATTAGATACAGTCTGATTAGGGATTCCATGGAGTCTCACCACTTCTTGGATATACAACTAGGCCAACTTCTCCATGGTATAAGTAATCTTAATGGGGATAAAGTGTGCCGACTTTGTTAACTTATCCACCGCCACCAAAATTGAGTCATGCTAACTTATTGTGTTGGGTTCCATGATGATGGATCCCCACTTTCTTTTCCCCGAAAGGCAAATTTTGCAACATTCTTGATCACTTTTGGTGCTTTGCCTTCACTATTTAAAAAGTAAGGCACTTAGACACATATTCATAGATGTCCCTCTTAAACTTTGGCCACCAAAAAATGAGTCTTAAGGTTATGGTACATCTTATTGACACCAAGGTGAACATTAAGCTTACTTGTATATGCCTCTTGCAACACTTGTTGCCTTAAGTCACTTGGCACATAAAGTTGATCACGATTGTAAAACAACCCTTCCTTGTACTGAAATTCCTTCAATTCGGTACCATGCCTTTTGATGCCCAACAGCATCTTCGTCGGGTGACATTATGACTTTGGGAGGGACTTCCTGAGAGGGAGAACGTCTGGTGCAAAGGTTTCCCAGATGAGCGTGCCTGAAATGCTCAGAAAAGAGGATTATGAGGTCCCTGGAGTGTTTTTCCGGGGAGGAGCCTCCGACGCCCAAGTTAGGGTCCTGAGAGGAGATAGAGGAGGAACACTAGGAGGTTAGATGGCCTTGCCTGTGTGTATTTTTTCAGGGAGAGAGGGTCCCATGCCTTGCCAGGTCCTGTTTCCTGGTATTTATAGGAGTGCCCAGCCCGTTCAGATTACGACACGTGTTCGGCCGGATGTTTTCTGTACCTTCGGGCATAGGGGACAAGTAGCCGTTTATAGGCTCTTTGAGTCTTGGACTGAGACAGGTTGTGACAAGACTTGAACGGCGTCGGCGCGTCAGACCGCCGTTTGAGGCGGCGTGTAGCGCCTGTGGGCGACATGTCAGAGGCTCCTTAAATGCTCATGCCGTACTCCCGAGGTCCTTCGGGCGAGACCGTCCTTTGGTACGGATGCCCTTCTTCGGGAATCATGCCCGTAGTTCGGGGATTTCCCGGATTCGGGGGTTCCGCCTTCGGGGAGAGTCTTTCCTGTCTGCAATAGCTGGTCTTTTATCCCCGAAGGCGATCCGTTCGGTCCCCCGAGGGAGCCGGCAACATCTCTGAAATTTCTGACGTTCTGGCCGAAATCGTGAGTTCGAGGCGTTTGGCTTCGCTTCTTCCGAGGTCAGTGTTAGCGCCTCCTTCGGATGACGCCAGGTTTCCCGACCACGCTTTTGGCAGGAAGTGTGTGGTGAGAGAGGCGATAGCCCTTCGGCTATCACAGGCCCCTCCTCCAGAAGCCGAAGTGGAAACTTCGGCTTGTCAGCTTTCGAAGAGGGTCCTTCGGGGACGTGGGCGTAATACCTGTGCCGAAGACGGACTTTCTATCCGGAGACGTAAGCTGTTCGCTCAAAGCCTGTCTTTTGGTGTCTTCGAGGTAACCTACTTCTCTCCTTTTGTAAGCCTGCGCAACGTCGCGTCTCGTAACTAGGCGTGTCAGTCTGGAGCGGCGCGCCCAGGGTTTAGGGGTGTCAGAAGGCGTGTCCCTCTTTCGGCGCGATGGCTGACACGTGGCAGCTTGTTAGTGGCGGGGACTGCATCGGATACAGCAGGCGTGCCTTTTTACGCGCAATGAGCAGTTATGGCGACTGTTCGCCTTCGCGGAGTACTTATGACGCCGGTTCGCCTACCCCCCCTCGGCCTATATATATGCTACTCCGTCATAACCTCCTTTTGCTTCTGCTTTTGCTTCCTTCCTGCTTTCTGATTCTCTCCTGTTTTTTGCGGCGGTGCTGTTGACGGAGTTTTTTCCGGCCACTTTTCACGACGGTGACTTCAAACCCAGATTTTGGCAAAAGATTCGGTGGGTTTTGATTTTCAGAATCCTTTGATTTTAAAGCTTTCCCGAAGTCGGTTTTTTCATTCCCCGAAGTCGTTTTTTCATTCAAAAATGTCTTCGCCAACTGCTTCCCCTATCCCGGAAAGTTGGCGTCCCCTTCTCGGTCACACTTGCTGTACGACCTCAGAAAAATTAGAAAGATGGATCGCAAAATTCTTTCTTCCTTCTTACGCCACCACCAGACTTCCTGGACCTCAGGAGGTCAGTTTTATGAACCGCCAAAATGAGGTTACCGTTTTTCGCGCCCAACTGAAGGCCGGACTTCGGTATCCTCCTTCGAGGGTGATTTGCGACTTTTGCCAATTTCATGGCATTGCCGTAAATCAACTTCCCCCGAACTCGTACTGCTACTTTAACGCCTTCCTTTGTATGTGCGGCGTTTTCAAAATAGAACCCCATTTCATTCTTTTTTTGCAGTACTATAAGCTCTATACGGTCCCGAAGGGTGGCTTTTACTTTATGCTACCTCGGGGATCGGGGAGCAAAAAGTATACGTTCACCTTCGCCACTAAGGACAGCTGGCGAGGGTGGCAACAAAAGTTTTTCTTTCTTAAGATGGAGGAGGCCTGGTCGTACGTTCCGACCAAGTGGGCTCGGGGAAAATTGGAGATGGATGTCGTAGACCCGAGGATGCTGCTGACTCCTGAGCTGGCAACCAGATTTGCGGACTTCGACAGACGGATCCGAGCAGTCTCCGACTGGGATTCCGAGGTCCCTTCACGCTCCCTCTACCCTTTCCCCATCATGTGGAAACTGATGACCGAAGAGGTCCTTCGGGAACTAGGGGTAGTGAAGGAGCATAAGACGGACCTCGGGATGCCGGCTCCTGCCATCGCCGGGAAAGACTCCTGGCTGGTGAAACTCCTTCGGAAGGAGGTTACTTACGAGGCTTTTTGTGAGAGTAAGTTATCCAAAAAATTTTGTTATGGAAACCACTTAGACTCACACTGATATTTTCCTTCTTTTTCAGAGATGGGCGACGAATCCGCTGCCTACTACAAGGCGCTCTTCCTCGGTCAAGCCGAGAAGGGCGAGCAGACAAAGAAGGCCGTCTCCCGAAGACGGAAAACGTCTGGGGCCGGGCCATCCTCGGCAAAACGGGCGAAGAAAGACGCGCCTCCTCCTCAGCCAGAAATTCCCGAGGAGGTGCGCGAAGAGCCTGACACGGCTGCTGTCCCTCCGACCGAAGTCGCTGCTGACGCCCCCCTTCGGAGTCCCACTTCCTCGGCTGCTCTTCTGGACGCCCTGGTGGAAGTCCCTTCTGCCGAGGAGCGCCGCAAGAGCAAAGGCAAGGAGATCTCTGCCGAGGGGGTCCATGACTCCGACGACGACGTTGCCGAGGTGCCGCCAGGTTCGTTTTCTAGACAAGTCTGCAATGCCTTTATCTTTTGAACTTTAAGGATTACTTGTCTTGACAAACTTCTTTTCTTTGTCGTGCAGAGGAGGTACCATCCTTGGGATGGATGGTCGAGCACGCCCGGAAACGGGCCCTTCGGGATTCCCATATCCCGAAGGGGAAAATCCCGAGGGAGCCTTTCTGGTCGTTTACGGAGGACATGAACTTGTACTCCGGCGACTGCCCGCAAATGGCCAACCAAATTTCGAAGGGGATCCTCACTGAGGCCTCCTTCAAGGCCATTTCCGAGGCGTGCCCGGACGATGAGTCCCTTGTTGCAAGGGTTTCCGAGCACGCTGCCCAGGTATACATTACGCCTTTGTTTTTTCCTTTTGATTTTTTCTAAGTACTTGGCTCATTTTTCGCTTTTCTGACTTTGTTCTTACTTCTTTGCAGCTGTTGGGGTACACCGGCCTCCTCAGAGTTCGGGCAGCGAAGCAAGCGGCCTTCCGAGTCTCGGCCTTAGATTGCATGGAAAAATCTAAGGCCATGTGCTCTGACTTGGTTGCGAAGAACAGGGAGATGGCTCTGGCTACGAAGAAGGAGGTTGCTGCCGTTCGGGAGGAGTTTTTGAAGGAAAAAGAAGAACTTTTGAAGGACTCCTCCCAGAAGATTTCTGACCTCGGCTCCAAGGTGGCGGAGCTGACTTCGGCAAACGAAGCCTATCAAAAGGAGAAGTCAGAGTCGGAGGCTCTCCTGGCGAAGGCGCTTGCTGAGAAGGCCGAGCTCCAGGCCAAGGTCGAGTCTTTGGAGAAGGAGCCGAAGAAGAAGAAGACGAAGGCACTGAAGAAGGAGATCGCAGATCTGGAGAAGGAACTTGACGCCTTAGGGGTCGAGAAGGATAAAGCCGACGAAATGACAAAGGTCGGTTTTCAAGACGGCTTTTGTCTCGCTCGGCATCAAGTCCTTCAGAGGTTCCCAGATCTGGACCTCTCTTTTTTGGAGGCCCTAAACATCCCCGAGGGGCCTCGGTGGTCTTGGTCCAAGATCGAGCACCTCAAACTGCCCTTCCCTCTTCCGGCGTCGAAGGCGGTGGACAAGGACGCAGGAGCTGGCGGTTCCCGGGATCCCGAGATTCCTTAAGTTGTTTTAGGGTCTTTTGCCTTCTTTTTCTCCTTTTTTGTACTTCTTCTTTTGGAGAGCCTCCTTCTTTGTAAGCAGATCCTTTGTTAATAAAGACTCTTTCTTTCTTTTGAAAAAATTTGGCTAAGTCTTTTGCAAGTTTTTTCCATTGTCCCGAACACGTTCGCTCAAGAGACTTCGGAAAATCATACCTACGTCGATCACCCTCGCGAAATTCTAACTTGTAAAATTCATGTTTAAGAATTTAGGCTAAGTCTTTTGTACTTAGAAAAAAAAAATTTCTAACTTGTACAATACATCTTTTCCACCAAAATCCTAAGTATGGAATTTTTTCAAGGCATCCAAATGCCATGTATTTTTTAATTCTATGCCTTCGGCGTCACCTAGCTTGTAAACTCCTTTTCGTACTTCGGCCAGTACCAGATAAGGACCTTCCCAATTTGCGCGAAGTACCCCGTGGGATGGCCTCCGGGGTCCAAATTCAGCCTTTCAGAGAACGAGGTCTCCTTCCTTTATTCCCTTTGGCCTGGCTCGCAAATTTATAGCCGCAGCCACTCTTTGCTGAAAAGCTTTTCTTCTCAGCTCGGCTATTTCTCTGTGTTCGCCGACGAGGTCAAGCTTGGTTCTCAAGCCGAGGTCATTTCCCCTTTCATCAAACACTTGCACTCGCACCGATGGCTGTACTACCTCGATTGGGATGATAGCCTCCGTACCGAAAACAAGTGAAAAAGGTGTCTCCCCTGTGGCTCTTCGGGGTGTTGTTCGGTAGCTCCATAACACACTTGGGAGCTCTCCTGGCCATTTCCCTTTTGCTTCCCCCAGCCTCTTTTTCAGACCATCTTTTATGGTCCTGTTAGATACTTCTACTTGCCCATTGCTTTGGGGGTGAGCTACTGGGGCGAAGTGCATCTTTATTCCGAGGTTGTTGATAAATTCTTGGAATCCTTTGTCTATAAACTGGGACCCATTGTCGGCTACTAGTACCTTCGGTATGCCAAATCTGCATACAATGTTCTTCCATACGAACTTCTGCACATCTTTTGCCGAGATAGTCACCAACGGTTCTGCCTCGACCCATTTAGAGAAATAGTCTACTGCGACTACGCAGAACTTTACGCCTCCAGGCGCTGTCGGGAGTGGCCCAATGAGGTCTATGCCCCAAACTGCGAAGGGCCAGGGGTAGTCAGCCGAAGTTACCAATTCCGAGGGTGTTCTTTGGATATTCGAGTGTCTTTGGCAATTACCACACTTCTGGACGAACTGCCTAGCGTCCTTTCTTAGGGTAGGCCAAAAGTATCCTTGGCGAAGGATCACTGCTGCTAGAGCGTCGGTTCCAATGTGCGAACCACAAGCGCCTTCGTGAACTTCTTCGAGGATCATTTCAGTATCCTCTTCGCCAACACACCTCTGCAGTGGATTTGCATACCCCTGTCGATATAACTCTTCTCCAATCAGGAAGAAATGACCGGAGCGTCTTCGCACTTTTGCTGCTTCGCTGGGGTCTTCGGGGAGCGCACTGGTTGCGAGATATCTTTTTATCGGATCTTTCCAGCCTTTTCCCGAAGTTACTATACTCAGCACTGCGATGCTCGGGTGGTTTAGCACCTCGGTGCATGTTTTCGATTTTGCCAAGCAATCTGCCTCGGCATTATCCCGACGAGGCACATTTTCGATTCGTACGGCGTCGAACTCTCGGATAAGCTTTGCTACCAGTTCATGGTATTTTGCCAAGGTTGGGTCCTTCGCCCCATAGTCCCCTGCTGTTTGCCGAACTACCAGCTGGGAATCGCTGTGGGCTTTCAAGTTTCTTACACCAATTTTTCTGGCTAGTCGTAACCCTGCTATGAGAGCTTCGTACTCAGCCATATTGTTGGTGACGTTAAAGCTGAACTTGATGGCCTTCATTACTTCTAGACCTTCGGGACCTCTGATAATTACCCCAGCTCCCTGGTGTTCGGACCCTGAGGCTCCGTCTACATACAAAGTCCATTCTGGCTCACCTTCGCCAGGATCCGAATGGCTATCCTCGGTGATGGGTACTTCGGCAATGAAGTCTGCCAGGGCTTGAGCTTTTATGGCTTTCCGAGGTTCATAGGTAATGTCGTGTTCGCCAAGCTCTATGCACCATTTGGAAAGCCTTCCCGAGTGATCAACTTTCTTCATGACGTCCCGTAGAGGTAGACTACTTCGGACAATGATAGGGTGAGCCTGGAAATATGGTCGTAGCCTTCTTCCTGCCAGTACCAAGGCATATATAGCTTTTTGTAGCAATGGATACCTGACTTCGGCACCGTGCAGGGACTTGCTTACATAATAAACCGGCCATTGCTTCGGCCCTTCCTCTTTCACAAGGACCGAGCTCACTGCTTTTTCTGTGACGGCGAGGTATAATACGAGGGGCTCTCCCTCGCGAGGTTGTCGCAGAGTGGGCAGACGGGTTAAGTAGATTTTGAGTTCTTCCCAGGCCTTTTGGCAATCCTCATTCCAAGGATGATCATCACTTCCGAGGTTGCCCTCCTTTTTTGCCGCCTTAGTGAGGACCTTAAAGAATGCTCGACACCGGTCTCCATACCTGGAAATAAACCTGCTAAGAGAGGTTATCCTTCCGGCGAGTCTCTGCACGTCTTTTATTGTGACCGGAGTTCGGAACTCGAGCAAAGCCTTAATTTTTTCTGGGTTAGCATCAATGCCTCTTTCTGATACCATGTATCCAAGAAACTTTCCCGAGGTTACTCCGAAGATGCACTTTTCGGGGTTAAGGCGGATCCCGAAGACTCTGAGCTGGTGGAAAGTTTCCTTTAGATCTGCGACGTGGTCGTTAGGCAGTTTGCTCTTGACTATCATGTCATCGACATAAACTTCCATGTTCCTCCCCATTTGGTCATTAAAGACCTTGCTCATCAACCTCTGGTACGTAGCTCCTGCATTTTTGAGCCCGAAAGGCATTCTGATGTAACAATACGTCCCACCTTCGGTGATGAAGGCGGTCTTCTCCTCGTCTTCAGGGTCCATCCTTATTTGATGATACCCACTGAAGGCGTCTAGGAAACTTAGGAGCCCGTATTCGGCAGTTGAGTCTACCAATTGGTCTATTGGTGGGAGAGGGTATGAATCTTTTGGGCAAGCATCGTTCAAGTTTCTGAAGTCGATGCACAATCGGAGCTTACTGCTCCCTTCTTTTGTGGCAATAACCACATTGCTTAACCATTCGGGGTACTTGACCTCCCTGATTACACCAGCGTCCAATAAGCGCTGGACTTCGGTTTTGACAAAGTTATTTTTATGGACTGAGATGCCCCGTTTCTTTTGCCGGACAGGTTTTGCTTCCGGACTTACTTTAAGGCTATGCTGTATTACGCGAGGGTCTACCCCCGGCATATCTTTCGGCGAGTAGGCAAACAAGTCTTTATTCATCAGTAGAAAGGATACAAGCTTTTTCTTGTCACCTTCGGCCAAGTTTTTTCCTATTCGAGTACTTCGGCCTGGGACGAGTTCTACTTCCTCAATTTCTACCTTCACGGAATCTTTTGCCCCACCCTTTTTCGGTTTTCCACCTGGCAAAGCCTCTGCCTCTACAGTTTGTGCAAAGTTGTTTGCTGGAGCTTTTTGTGCCTTGATGAACACTTTCCTTACTTCACCCTGATCAATGAAAATTTCTGCGTCTCCATCCTTGGTGGCGAAAGTGACAGTTAAGTATCTTACATCAGGGCGAATGTGCAGATTTCCCTGTGTTTGTCTTCCAAGGATGGCGTTGTATGACGAAGGAACATCCATGACAATAAACCTTGTCATTGTGGAGGCGAATAATTCAGCTGTCCCGTCTACCGAAGTCCCTTTCACCATTAGGGGAAGATCAATCCATCCGAGGACGAGCAGTTCAGATGGTCCTACCCTGAAAGTAGGCGAAGTGACGGGCTTGAGATCGCTGTTGGATATGCCCAAGTTCGGTAGCAAATGTGAAAAGAGGACGTTAGCGTTTGATCCGTCGTCAAGCAACACTCTCTTGACGTCCCAGTTTCCTATCCTCACCATGACCAGAAGCGGATCGTCATGGGGAAAGATGACAGTGGTACCATCCTTGCGGGCCAGCTTCTTCGTCGGACTCTGATATTCCATTACTGATATTTCTCTGGCCTTCCTCTTTCTTTCCGAGGATGGAAGTCCTGTCGTAATTGTTTGTATTATTCCCGCCGGAGGTGGAGGACGCCTCTTCGGACTTCGGTTCCTCCGTCTGTCGGAATCGTAGTCCTCGTCGTCCGGCTTTCCTTCTTCCTCCTTCCTCCCTTTCGGGGAAGGCACTCGCAGATATCGCCGAAGTTGGCCTTGTTTTATCAGCGACTCTATGTACTTTTTCAATTGGAAGCAGTCTTCGGTGTCGTGGCCGTGGTCGCGGTGAAATTGGCAGAACTTCTTCATGTTCTTTTTGTTATCAGCGGTCATGGCCCTTGGCCGCTGAACCTGGGTCCCCTGTCTCTCCATCGTCATGAGGATGTTGGTCCTTGTGGTGTTCAGGGGTGTAAAGGTTGGAGGTTTCCTTCCTCTGTTTCTCCGAGGTCGTCCTGCCTGGTCGGTTGGATACCGTATTTGCTGGCTGGACCCTTCGGCGCGGGTGTGATCGGACTTCGGTCCACCCATCCTCAGTTCTTCGGCTGTCATGTGCTGCTCGGCCCTTCGGTAGAATTCGCCAATCGTGTCCAGAGGGTCCTTGGAGAATTCGTAGAATAGTTGTGAGTCCCTCCGAAGGCCCCGTGTCATAGCGAGGATGCGTATTTCGGGGCGAAAGTCTGGGACACTTAAGGCTTCTCTGTTAAACCTTTCGACATAGTCACGGATGGTCTCTCCGTTCTTCTGCGCTATGTCGAACATCTGGACAGGCATCTTCGCCGTTGGCCGACTTCCAATGAATTGCTGTGTAAAGGCCGTAGATAACTCCTGGAATTCCCTGATGGTTCCTGGAGCCAACGAATTGTACCACGCTGTTGCTGGTCCTGTGAGGGTCACCTCAAAGCATTTGCACAAGGTAGCATCATCAGCACCGTGCATCATCATGCTGCGTTTGTACTTGGTTAGATGAGCCTGTGGATCAGTTCGGCCATCATAAGTTTCCAGCCGAGGGACCCGGAAGTCACCTGGCATGGCTGCCTCAACCACTGCTCGGGTGAACGGCGACTCATCCCCACAGAAAGTTTCAGACAGCCTAGCCCAGACCGGCTTGCGAGCTACCTGTTTTTCTACTCTCTCCAACCTTGCCAATATCTTCTCCATAAGGAGTGTAGCACTAGGCTCTTCCTCCTGGTGCTTGTAGGCTTCTGGGAAGGGAGACTGGCGGCGCCTCTTCGGGGAGTGACTTCGGCGCCGAGGAGATGGGGACTTCGCCTCAGGTGATGAGCTCCTTTGGCGTGGAATTTTAGGTCGCTTGGACCCCGTTTGTCCCGTAGGTCGGGCCCCGAGTGGCATGTTTTTCGTCGAGGACTCCTCTCGTGGATCCCCGCTTCCCGAACTGCGATAGGTTGGTTTAGGGCTTTTTTCCCGAGGACGTGCTGGCGAGGGAGGCCTTTGGACCTGAGTTGGTTGTGGCCACCTTCGGTCTATTTGCTGTGTCATTTCAGCCACAACAGAGTGCTGAAAGTCGCGCAAAAAACTCATAGTTATGACTAGTGGACGCTCTTCCTCAGGCGAGGAAGTCCCTGGAAGGGTTTGCTCGGTAGCCAGTTGAGCCTCAGGTGCGGACGAGGACTTAGGAAGTCCCTTGTCCTTTGAACGCCGAGTTTCAACGACGGCGACCTGAGAGTGAGTTCCCACAGACGGCGCCAAATGATGCCCAGCAGCATCTTCGTCGGGTGACATTATGACTTCGGGAGGGACTTCCTGAGAGGGAGAACGTCTGGTGCAAAGGTTTCCCAGAGGAGCGTGCCTGAAATGCTCAGAAAAGAGGGTTAGGAGGTCCCCGGAGTGTTTTTCCGGGGAGGAGCCTCCGACGCCCAAGTCAGGGTCCTGAGAGGAGATAGAGGAGGAACACTAGGAGGTTAGATGGCCTTGCCTGTGTGTGTTTTTTCAGGGAGAGAGGGTCCGATGCCTTGCCAGGTCCTGTTTCCTGGTATTTATAGGAGTGCCCAGCCCGTTCAGATTACGACACGTGTTCGGCCGGATGTTTTCTGTACCTTCGGGCATAGGGGACAAGTAGCCGTTTATAGGCTCTTTGAGTCTTGGACTGAGACAGGTTGTGACAAGACTTGAACGGCGTCGGCGCGTCAGACCGCCGTTTGAGGCGGCGTGTAGCGCCTGTGGGCGACATGTCAGAGGCTCCTTAAATGCTCATGCCGTACTCCCGAGGTCCTTCGGGCGAGACCGTCCTTTGGTACGGATGCCCTTCTTCGGGAATCATGCCCGTAGTTCGGGGATTTCCCGGATTCGGGGGTTCCGCCTTCGGGGAGAGTCTTTCCTGTCTGCAATAGCTGGTCTTTTATCCCCGAAGGCGATCCGTTCGGTCCCCCGAGGGAGCCGGCAACATCTCTGAAATTTCTGACGTTCTGGCCGAAATCGTGAGTTCGAGGCGTTTGGCTTCGCTTCTTCCGAGGTCAGTGTTAGCGCCTCCTTCGGATGACGCCAGGTTTCCCGACCACGCTTTTGGCAGGAAGTGTGTGGTGAGAGAGGCGATAGCCCTTCGGCTATCACCTTTCCTCCCCAGAAACTCTCTTTAAGTTTTGGGTCCTTATCCTGAGCTTTTTTAACCTTAGCCAGCCATGCTAACTAAATCTCAAGGACTACAACTTGAGCCATTTCCCAAGTCTCATCAGGTTTCAAATGAGACCGAGAACTGTTCTACATTGGAACTTTTTGAGGTAGTAACCACTTGATCCTTGGAAAGAATCATCCCGAAATACTTACGGCTCAAGGCATCGACAACCACATTGCTTTTACCAGAACAATAGTCTATCGAGCAATGATAATGCTTGATATACTTGATCCATCTTTTTTGCCTCATGTTCAGGTCCTTTTTGGTAAACAGATGCTTTAGACTTTTATGGTTCGTAAAAATCTTAAAGGACCTTCCATAAGGTAGTGTCTCCAAAGCTTTAAGGCATACATAACGGCTACCAACTTAAGATCATGCACCAGTTAATTCACCTCGTTAGGCCTTAATTGCCTAGACCCCATATACAATCACTTGCTTATCCTACATCAACACACATCCTAAACCTGTCCTAGATGCATCGATAAACACCACAAAATTTTTATGCAGATCAAGTAGGATTAAGATGGGAGCAGAAACTAACCTGTTCTTAAGCTCCTGGAAACTCTCCTCACACTTAGAAGTCAAGGTGAACTTTTGTGCCTTCTTTGTCAAGGCAGTTAATGACGAAGTTATCACAGAAAATTTCTCAATGAACATTTGGTAATAGCCTGCCAAACCCAAAAAAGGCCGAGTTTCAGTTACAGTTGTTGGGCATTTATACTCCACCACTACCTTTACGTTTTCTGGGTCAATACTTAGTTCTTGAGCATCTATGATATGCCTAAGGAAAGGAATTTCATTTGCCCAGAATTTGCACTTAGATAGTTTTGCATAATATTGGTTGTCCTTAAGCACTTGAAAAACTATCCTTAAATGTTTCTTTTGTTCATGGGGAGTCTTAGAGTACACCAATATATCATCAATAAACATCTCAATAAAATAATCTATGTAGGGCCTAAAAATTTGATTCATGGCATCCTTGAATATTGCTGGAGCATTAGTCACCCCAAAAGGCATAGCTGTGTACTCATATTGCCTATACATAGTACTGAATGCAGTCTTCAGGATATCTTCATCCTTTACTCTTATCTGAAAATATCCAGATCTTAGGTCTATTTTGGAAAAGTGTTTTGCCCTTCTTAACTTATCAAATAAGTCAACGATCCTAGGTAATGGATATTTGTTCTTCACGGTTACTGCATTCAGTTTCTTATAATCTATACACAAACGTAAGGTTCCACTATTTTTCTTCACAAACAACACTGGCGCACCTCATGGGGAAACACTTGGCCTTATAAAGCCTTTTTGAAATAGTTCTTTTAACTACTTTTTTAGCTCATCCATTTCAAGTGCTAAAATTCAGTATGATGGTATGGAAATTGATTCTGCCCCAGGCTGCAAGTGTATGGAGAATTC